>ML249097.1:16295-51031 GCA_005239495.1 Nicotiana undulata
ATATGTACTATGAGATCATGTTTTGTATAGTATTGTTCCTCTGAGGCTTTATGGAAATTGTTGAATTGAAAGGAATTTGTTATGGAAAGTAAGTTTTATAAGATATTGTATGTGCATGTGACCGCTTCACAATTTATATTCCGCGAGTGATGTGTGATTTTCCCCACTCTTGTGGGAGTGGGTCGTACGCAACGGCGGATTGAAAGGTGCATTTTTGGGATGGGCCGTTCGATCCCTGGCAGTGCACAGAGATGATATAATTAAGAATGCACTCTTGGTACGGGCCGTTCGATCCTCGGCAGTGCATGGACGAAGTTGTACTATGTTATGGTTATGGTTACATTGAAAGACGCACTTTTGGGACGGGCCGATCGATCCTCGGCAGTGCATAGTTATGATTATGGTAAGCATGCACTCTTGGGACGGGCCGGTCTATCCCCGACAGTGCATAGCTATTCTTTCCTTATGACTCCGGCCGGTTGTCTTATTCCTGTGTGCGCATAATTATTTGACATTGTTTTCATGGATTTTTACTTGTATGAGATATCTTTGGTAAAGGAAGTGGCCATTGTTTTTGTTCTAGTATTTTCTTGGATTTCAGTGCTTTATACATAATTGCTACTCACTGTCTTACATGCCTACTGTTTTATTTTATCTTTGTTATATCATGTTGTTGGACCTTAGTGAGTGTCAAGTCGACCTCTCGTCACTACTTCTTCGAGATTAGACGGGATACTCACTGGGTACATATTTATTTTAATATGTACTCATGCTGCACTTCTGTACTTAACTGTATAGGTTCTGAGGCTGGTGCATCTGGTTATCATACCATATCCTGATAGTGACCGTAGCGGACTTGACTTCACGGTGAGCTGCTTCCTCTGGCGATCCCCAGCAGCACCCGGGAGTTACATTCACTTTTGTTATTTACCCCGTCTATTTCACCCAGACTGTGGATTTGTATCTATATGTATCTAGTGTATTCTGATAGTTGCCCGCGACACTCGTGACACTGGTTCCTGGCACACACGTAGTGTATATTTTGGGTTTTGGGTTGTACATGCATACATATGCTTTATTTCGGCCATTTAGTGTTATGATTTTATTGTTATATCAAACTATCATCATGTTTAATTGTTTAAAATTGGTAAATATTGATTTGTTTAATCAAATGGGAAGGGTAACACCTAATGTAATTCATATTGGATTGCCTAACCCCGTCGTTGGACGCCATCGCGACCCGCGTTAGAAATTGGGTCGTGACAGCACGTAAAGCAGATATGAGGCCCAAATATTCCTCCACAGATTATGCATATAATTTAGCACGACTCAAACACAGGTAAGGGCCTTATTAATTTAAGAATCCTAAAGCATGATATATAGGCGAAACTGAAATACAATAGAGAGGCAGTTTGGTTGCTTAATTCAGAGAAGGAATATCAGTTTTCGCTTACTGATTTTAACCTGTTGATAACTGAGCAGCATATATGAAGACATATATTTCCAGTTTTAACAGATCTAACACCTAAGGCTTGCCTAGGCGTGCCAGTTATTACAGAAAATTGTTTGAATCATATAACTCAGCATATTATTCTACGTGTTCAGATTTCATAAAAATAGTTACCAAACTGGATGAGTCTGTTTTTTTATCAAGAATCAAGCTAGGGGATGCCTAAGCGAATACAAATGCAATCCTAAAGCATGACATCTAATGCAAAGAAGATGCAAAATGATGCAGGACCTAAACATGATATTCTACATGCACGAATATTTTAGTTCCAGAACGTGCTTTCAAAAATATGTAGAAGGACCTATCTATTAATATTGCATTTATCCTAAGGAAGGATATCTAAGTGTTCGTATTTCATCGCAGTTTCAGGAAACCACTTGTTTATTAGTTTGTTAAACCTAATACATGATCCCTAAGTGTACATGGCGGCGTATAAAGTAATGCAAAAGTACCAATTATTGACATATTTTAGCACAGGATTTTCTAAATGATATGAGGATGAACATGTTGAAACAGTATACATGGATCCTAAGGAACAGGATTTCTAACGCGTAAATATGAACCTACACATGATCTCTATTGCGCAGATAAGGAATTAAAGTCCTAAACATGGTTTCTACCCTTTATAGTAACTAAACATGCATGGTTATCCCCTCTCATTTCACTATCCACCCCCATAAGTTGTTTATAAATTATTACAAGCAGGAGTATTAATTACATAATAAAAGAAAAAATAAGAAGTTATTCTATAGTGAGTCTTCAGTAGGCCCAAATCCTCCGAACCTCAATGCCTTTGGTGCTTCATAGCCTTTCATAGTCCGGGTGTGTCAAAGTTCCCTAAGGACCTCAAGGGCTCCCGGTCCATGCTCACACCCAGACTTAGTAACCAAGAGTTAAACATGTGCAGTGTGGAAATACCAACCTCAGTGTGTCAGAGTTCAGAGGGAACTCAAGAGGTTCCCAAAGCAGTGCTCATACTGAGGGGGTGGAACTTAAGAATCTAGGAATAAAGTGAAGTGCAAGGAATGAGTTTGAAAGGTTTCGACAGGAAAACGTGTTGAAAGAGATTTAGTTACAACATTTCATAGCCCAGGGAGTCTGTTTGATAAACAGTTTTGAAAAGAGAGTATAGTAATAGGCAACAGTCCAAACACAACACCCATAATGGGTTCATACACAGCCAAAGCACACAGAACCAAGACAGGTTCAACCACTACAAACAAGGACAATGGGGGTGGGGACACGTAGATTTAACTGCAAATACAATAACCCACCAAAGATATAGGACTAGTTTAAACATGCTCAGAAACTGCTGACACTGGCATAGTCACAAAACCAGACATGAAGGACCATATAGAGGGGTGATAGGGATTTGGCGTACACAACAAGTAAGAAAACAGTTGGTAAGTCATGCTAAAAAACACACATAATGGGATATACTAGTCTAAAGGAAAGGGGAGATAGAATAACATGCTAGTTATGTATTTTTATTACAGGTTTCACGAAAGAACCACAAATAGAAGCAAACGAGAAACAACAAGAACTGAAACAAATAGAGAATCATATTGTTGTTGGAGCTTTGTATGGAAACTAGGACATACCAGTGAAAAGGAGAGAAAGCAGAATGAAAGAGCAAGAGAGAGCCTAATGGTTAGCCTTGGCTTGCAGCCAGCTAACAATTAGACAGTAGCAAATAACACAAGAGAGAGAGAGAGAGAGCAGAAATTCTTTTAGTGCAAGAGATAGTTTTGAACCCCAGTGTTCGTGTCCCTTGTTAATGAGTGACTAAGAGTACTTATAGTTTGAAGCTAGGTAGAATAATAAGGTAAGAATCCAAGTCATGCAGTAACTATAGAAGTAAGTATCAATCAACATCAATTTAGTACCAAGACTTCCTGTAATTAAGGTGTCATACTCAACGGTAATAGGCAGTGACAAAATAAGGAAAACATAATCATGTAAAATTGATTGCAACACAATAAGTAAGTAGTATGAGTATGGTATAGGTATGTCACATGTAAGTAAGGCCAAGTTCAGAAATCTATTTAAGGAAAATATATATACGAATTAGTTTGACAGCAGAATCAGCCATAGGTATAAGGCAAGAGATAACTCAAATATAGGAAATCAGTATTAATCAAGGGAAAATATCCCAATGAACAAGCGGGCATGATGCAGGCAGGAAATCAACATATCAATTAATAACATAATTGTCCATAGAATAAGGTTAGAGGATCTTCCCCAAGGTTAAATCAATAGAGAATATCATGCAAGATCAATGAATAATCAGTCACAAGGTTGCAGGGACTCACAAATAGAAAGTAGTACTGATTTAGGGTGACTCTATGAATGATAGCCACAAATCAGAACTCCAAGAGGTCGAGTAGGTTAAGAACATATAAAATTGGGGCTTATGTAGAACATAATTTAAATTAACTGAATAAACTTGATATAGGAAGAATGAGTGAAGAATCAGAAATGTCGATGAACAAACAGAGTAGAATCATAGAAAAATTGAGACCTAGCATAAATCTCTAGGAATAAGCACATAACAAGTAGGAATAATCGAAATCAGAAACCCTAGCAAGAAAACATCGTGTAAAAATCACAGAATCATAGAATATTCATGAGAAACGAACACATATGCCAACTAATCGAACAAATACTCAAAATCACAGATGAAAAACCAAGAAAACATAGGGCTTTAGCAAAAGATAAATCAGACAAAAGGGTAAAATCTCAAATAAATGCTTAAGCATGGTAAAATCATAAGGTAATACTAGAAATCAGAGGGAAAACCATTTTGAAAAGGGGTTTAAGAACACTAGTTTTGAAGATGAAGAGTTGTTCTAAGAAAAATCAGAAAAACCTTTAAGAAATATAGCGTAGTAACTCAGGATACCCCAGATCTATCATAGATCTAAAGAATCAGGTGAGTTTTAAGTATTTAAGGTTTCAAAGAGAACCCAGAGAGATAAGAAGAACCTTAAACATCGTTGGTTTAAGCCCCAAAGGTCATAGAACTTGCTTGAACAGCCGGAGGTGATCGGAGATGGCCGGAGGATGGTGAGCACATGCCCAGGATGTAGGAGGATCAACCCAGGTCTCTTGAAGATCTTAGAGATGGCAAACACCGGAGTGAGGGAACCACATGAGGCAGGAGGAGGGTGAGAGCTTCATGGTCTCCGGCGAAGAGACGGCCGGAGAAGGCGAAGAGGTTCATCGGAAAGGCAGGAAGTCTCTAGAAGAGACTAGAGAGAGAGAGACCAGACTAGAGAGATGTGAGGTCGGTGAGAATGAGAGGGGGTCGGGGGGGAGGGGTGGTAGTTTGGTTTAATTATGGTAATAACGATCTGGGCTGTTGATCTAATTTGATCAACGGCTCAGATTGGTCCGGGATTGGTCCGGGTAGAGACAGGTTTGGGTTGGGTAGGAGAATTGGGTTAGAAGGTTGGGTATTGGGTTGAAATTAAAAGAGATTAAAAGTGGCTAGATATTAAATACCCATAAAAATAAAATAAAATAGTTAATAAAATAGATAATAATTATATAAAAATAAGATTAATGCTAAGTAAGTGAAATTTAAGGTAATTGGCTAATATAAAAATATAAAATGACTAATTTTGGAATTATAATAGCATAAGTGCACAATTAGGCCATAGTTGCAAAATTAGTATAATTATAGCTAAATAATGCCTAATCAGTAATTTGTGAAGTAATTAAATACTAATAGGATCAAAAATGATATATTGAGCTGGGAAGCATTTTAAAATTATTTATAATACAACTTATGAATAATTATTGAATATAAAGAATAAAAATAATAGGAAAATAAATTGATAAAAATATGAAAATTATGGGAAAATACCATTCGTTATGAAAAGTGATTTTGAATGTAATATGCAAGTTTGAAAATAATTTTGAGAAAAAATTGGGTATCAACAGCTGCCCCTCTTTACCCGGGAAGGATGAAAGAGTTGTCGGGTAAAGATATGATGGCCAATTTTGACCGAGTAGAAATTGTTCGACAGATTGGGGCCGCACCCTGGTTTCTGAGTTGCCTACATATCCCTGGTTTTACAGGAATCAGGCCGTATGTAGATCATGAGTTATCGGCGATGTATACCGGTGAAGCTTACAAGGACAGACGCAAAGTGCTAGGTTGGGTGAACAAATGGCTTACTGGGTAGTTAGGAGAACTGGAGCGGGACCGCTCCTGCCAGAATGGTTGTTGCTTGTCGGATTACCTGAAAATGAACAATACAAGCATATATCGTGCGTAATTTAAACATGATGCAAATTCCCGTTGGACTATGAATGTTGTCTTTGGACGGTTAAGGATGACGTCCTTAGACCATGATGTCCTGGGCCATGAATTGCTTGATGCAGGATTCGCAAGCCATGTAATGATGTTCTCGGGCCATGAAGATGATGCCTTCGAACCATGATTCCTTTAAATAATGATATACAACTGATAAAAGAGATCCTCGGGCCATGACATGGTGTTCTCGGGCCATGAAGATGGTGGCTCCGAACGATGACGCCTTTGGATAAGCTGGCAATATTTCAGCCCATGAAGATGCAATGGTATGATGCTAACAAGACAGAGCTTAGTCTTGCGAATTAAAGGGGCAGAGCTTATCCCGAAAGGAAGCGAAGTAAATAATGATAGAGACAGGGGTTGCTTTTGAAAAGTAAATGGGAGGCAGCGTTTAGCCTCAGAAGGCAGAATGGTAGCCTTATGCAAATGGAGGTAGGGCTTGACCTCGGAAGGCAGAAAGGTAGCCTTATGCAAGATGTAAATGCAGATTGAGACAACGTTTAGTCTCGGAAGACAGAATGGTAGCCTTATGCAATGCAGATGGAGACAACGTTTAGTCTCGATGCAGAATAGTAGCCTTATGCAAGTTGGAAGGCAGAATAGTAGCCTTATGCAAGTTGGAAGGCAGAATAGTAGCCTTATGCAATGCAGATGGAGACATCGTTTAGTCTCGGAAGGCAGGATGGTAGCCATATGCAGGATGTAAATGTAGATGGAGACAACGTTTAGTCTCGGAAGGCAGAATAGTAGCCTTATGCAAGTTGGAAGGCAGAATAGTAGCCTTATGCAATGCAGATAGAGACAGCGTTTAGTCTCGGAAGGCAGAAAGGTAGCCTTATGCAAGAAATAAAATGACAGTAGGAGTTCTTAGCTGATGATACATTGCGGCCCTATGATTGTTGTGAGTATTATGATAACGAAGCATCGTTTGTGCTGATAATAAATGTCGGCATACGCGACGAGTTTGAGAAGCATGTCTTTGAGCAATATATGTCCTTCGGGCGGATAGTATGTTTTTGGGGCCTTTTCCATCTTTGTGCCTGCATCCAAACAAAAATCGTGAGTTCTGTAAGGAGAAGGGTTATCTCGCATTCCCACTGGCTTTACTTGACTCGCCCCCTTGACGATGATACTGTCTGTATCATTGGGGTAGCGTTTGCTAAACAAGCTGTTTCAAAATTAAATTTGCATGATTTTGTAAAAGTATAATTTAAGCATATAATCTAACTAGTTTTAGGTGAACCGATGACCGTGACGCGGTTCGAGACATTGCAACCTCTCCTACTACGGAATTTTGAGGGTCCTCCTCAAAATTCTACCCCAGTTTGATGGGTGAATACTTCTTACTGTTGCCCGTGCGGCGATCGGCTGGACTTGCTTCAGAATTTTGAGGGTCCTCCTCAAAATTCTACCCCAGTTTGATGGGTGAATACTTCTTACTGTTGCCCGTGCGGCGATCGGCTGGACTTGCTTCAGAATTTTGAGGGTCCTCCTCAAAATTCTGCCCCAGTTTCCAGTTGTGGGAGAAATGAGATTTTTATTGAATTGTGACCGAACCCATAAGGCTACCTACGTATCCCCTCTTAAACGGGAATCAGGTCAGGCGTAGTTCAATTTACATTGTTGACAAAAGCATAAAGAATTACACATAGTAGCATTTGACTGCATCTGAATTGATTGGTTTTGGCCAAACTTCTCCGTCTATTTCTGCAAGTATAAGTGCTCCTTCTGTCAGTACTTTGTGAACCATGTACGGGCCCTGCCAGGTGGGAGAGAACTTCCCTTTGGCCTCGTCTTGATGTGGAAAGATTTTCTTTAACACCAGCTGCCCTGGCGTGAATCGTCTCGGCTTGACTTTCTTGTTGAAGTCTCTGTACATTCTGTTCTGGTAGAGTTGACCATGACAAACTACGTTCATTCTCTTTCCGTCTATGAGGTCCAGTTGCGATGGTTCCTTGCCCATTCTGCGTCGCTGAGCTCAGCTTCTTGTATGATTCTCAGAGATGGAATCTCAACTTCGGCAGGAATAACAGCCTATGTACCGTAGACCAGCATATAGGGAGTTGCCCCGGTTGATGTGCGGACCGTGGTACGGTATCCTAGTAAGGCGAATGATAACTTCTCATGCCATTTCTTGTGCCTTTCTATCATCTTCCTTAGTATCTTCTTGATGTTTTTGTTAGCAGCCTCAACAGCTCCATTCATCTGAGGTCTGTAGGCTGTGGAATTCTTGTGTTTGATCTTTAAGGTCTCGCACATAGCTTTCATCAGGTCACTGTTGAGATTAGAGCCATTATCGGTGATGATTGATTCCGGAACTCCGAACCGACAGACAATGCGGTCGCGGACAAAGTCGGCCATGACTTTCTTAGTAACTGCTTTGTAGGAGCCTGCTTCGACCCATTTAGTAAACTAATCGATGGCGATCTGAATGAACCAGTGTCCGTTGGAGGTGGCAGGCTCGATCGGTCCAATAACATCCATGCCCCAGGCGGCGAACGGCCATGGTGAACTTGTTGCATTAAGCTCACTTGGATGTACCTTTATCATATCTCCATGTATCTGGCAGCGGTGGCATTTCCGAACATACTGGATGCAGCCCGTTTCCATAGTCATCCAAAAGTAACCAGCTCGGAGTATCTTTTTCGCCAGAACAAAACCGTTCATGTGTGGACCGCAGGTCCCAGCATGAATTTCTTCCAGTAGTTTTGATGCTTCTTCTGCGTTGACACACCTTAACAACCCCAAATCAGGAGTCCTCCTATACAAGATTCCTCCGTTGTGAAAGAAATTGTTAGATAATCTCCGAAGCGTGCATTTCTGAGTGGTATTTGCAAACTCTGGGTATTCTCCTTTTGCCAAGCATTCCTTGATATCATGGAACCAAGGATTTCCGTCTACTTCTTCTTCGGCATGGGCACAGTAAGCTGGCTGATTATGGATCTTTACGGGAATAGGGTCAATGAAGTTTTTGTCGGGATGCTGGATCATTGAGGACAAAGTAGCCAAAGCATCGGCGAACACATTCTGGATTGTAGTGACATGCCAGAATTCTATCTTTGTGAACCTCTTTCTCAACTCCTGTACGCGATGCAAATATGGAAATATCTTGGAATTTTTGGTCGCCCATTCTCCTAGTACCTGATGTACCAATAAGTCTGAGTCACCAATTACTAACAACTCCTGGACGTTTATGTCAATGGTCATGTTGATCCCCAAGATGCAGGCCTCATATTCAGCCATGTTGTTGGTACAGGGAAATCTGAGTTTGGCGGTACTGGATAGTGCTGACCAGTTTCTGATACTAAGGCTGCTCCAATGCCAACTCCTTTGAAGTTTGCTGCTCCATCAAAGAACATCCTCCAACCGTCGTAGGATTCTGCAATGTCTTCATCGGGAAAATACATTTTTAGGGGTTTGTATCCTCCGTCCACGGGATTTTCAGCAAGATGGTCCGCCAGTTCCTATCCATTGACTGCCTTCTAAGTCACGTAGATAATGTCGAACTCACTCAGCAGGATTTTCCATTTGGCTAGCTTGCCAGTAGGCATGGGCTTCTGAAAAGATGTACTTTAATGGATCCATCCTTGATATGAGATATGTTGTGTAGGTAGAGAAGTAGTGCCTCAGCTTCTGGGCGACCCAAGTCAAAGCGCAGCAGGTACGTTCCAATAAAGAATACCGGGCCTCGTACGGAGTGAACTTCTTGCTGATAGTAAATGGCTTTCTCTTTTCTCCCTGTTTCATCATGTTGCCCAAGAACGCAACCGAAAGCTCCATCCAGTACGACAAGGTAGAGTATCAGGGTTCTACCTGGCTCAGGTGGTACCAAGACCGGCGGTGTAGACAAATACTCTTTGATTCTGTCGAAAGCTTTTTGACAATCTTTGGTCCACTTAGTTGCGGCGTCCTTCTTCAACATCTTAATGATCGGCTCACAGATGACTGTAGACTGTGCTATGAATTGGCTAATGTAGTTAAGCCTCCCCAAGAAGCTCATAACATCTTTCTTGTTCCTTGGCGGCAGTAATTACTGAATGGCCTTGACCTTTAATGGATCCAATTCTATTTCCCGGCGGCTTACGATGAATCCCAGCAACTTCCAAGCAGGAACCCCGAATGCACACTTCGCGGGGTTCAACTTCAGATTGTATTTTCGCAACCTGTTGAAGAACTTCCTCAAATCCTCCATGTGGTCAGCAACTTTCTTTGATTTGATAATGACGTCATCCACATATACTTCGATCTCCTTATGAATCATGTCGTGGAATATGGTGTTCATAGCCCTCATGTAGGTGTCCCTTGCGTTCTTTAGGCTGAACGACATCATCTTGTAATAGTACACTCCCCATGGTGTAATGAACGCCGTTTTCTCAGCATCTTCCTCATCCATCCAAATCTGATGATAACCAGCGAAGTAATCCACGAAGGATTGTAATTCATGCTTGGCGCAGTTGTCAATTAGAATGTGTATATTCGGCAAGGGGAAGTCATCTTTTGGACTGGCCCGGTTGAGATTCTGGTAGTCGACACAGACTCTTACTTTCCCGTATTTCTTCGGCACAGGTACAATGTTGGCTAACCATGTTGGGTACTCAACCACCCTGAGAACTTTGGCATTGATCTTCTTGGTAACTTCTTCTTTGATTTTCAAACTCATGTCGGGTTTGAACTTTCTGAGCTTTTATTTCACCGGTGGAAACGTTGGATTGGTTGGCAATTTGTGAGCCACAATATACGTGCTTAGACCATTCATGTCATCATACGACCAGGCGAATATGTCTTCATACTTCTTTAGAAACTCTATGTACTTTTTCTTTTCTGTGGTGATAAAAGAATGCTGATGCGAGTCTCCTTGACGTTCTCTGAATCTCCCAG
This sequence comes from Nicotiana undulata, assembly GCA_005239495.1. Lineage (NCBI taxonomy): Eukaryota > Viridiplantae > Streptophyta > Magnoliopsida > Solanales > Solanaceae > Nicotiana > Nicotiana undulata. The sequence goes on from ML249097.1 coordinate 27,005, forward strand.
GTTGATAACCTCAGTCTCGTCTAGGTTGGACTTAGGTCTGTTCTCAAAGTTTTCAACTTCTTTGACAATCTCATCGGGTATATCATCTTCCTCTGAATCAATGTCTGTTTGCTGCGTTGTCTCATTGCATGTCACAGTCATCGGTTCATCAAGACAAGTAATAGTAATGCTGTATAGATAAAGTAATGAGAGAAAAACAGTAGCAATAGATAAGAGAAATTAGAAAATGCTTTGATAAATTGAATAACTGTTTTGAACATTAATGATCTTATTGAAGGAATTGAAAAATGCGGAAAGAGAAAAAAACATTTTGGTAAAACAGTAAGTAATGCTTGTTTTAGCCTTGCTACCCCGAGGCTCGTCGGGATTTGGTTTTCCTGATAGACCAGTTCTTGAGGGATGTCCCTTTGCCTACAGTCTGTATGGAAGGACCTTCCTCCCCCCCCCCCTCCTCGAGAATAACACAACAATCCATATCATCATCCTCCAGGAACAAATTCCTCAATGCAGCGAGTGCTTCTTCTTCGTCTAGCCCATAAATACTGTCGGCCTGTTGGAAGGTCTGCTCCAGATGCGGTGTCGGATGCTCCAGTGGGTAGTAAGGACCGCGCCAAGGTGGAGACCAGTCGTTGTACTCATTCTAAGTGTAGTCGTATCCCAGACCAAAAATGGTGCCATGGTTCTTGATCTTGATAGGTTTGGAGATTCTTGGAGGTTCTTACCGAGCCCTTTGCCTGGCTTATATCCTCTCCAGTTCAGGATTCTCCCAATCTTGCTATCCCACCATTTTTCCTTGTCGATGACCCATTCGATGTGGTGGTAAGTTCCCCCGCCTATCTTCCTTTTTCCGTCAATCACTGGAATAGTCTGACGACTATAAATGGGGTTGCTACCATCGCCATGAATAATCACCTCTTGGTGGTTCCACTCGAATTTCACCGCCTGATGTAGTGTCGATGCCACGGACCCAACAACATGGATCCAGGGTCGCCCTAACAGCAGATTGTAAGATGTCGGGACGTCTATCACTTGGAAGTCCACTTCGAACCAAGTTGGCCCCATCTGTAGACATAGACTAATCTCCCCAATAGTAGACCTTTGAGAACCGTCGAAGGCTTTCACGTTGATCGCTCCATCCCTTATCTCATGTAGCCCTTTACCTAATTTCTTGAGTGTTATCAACAGACAGATGTTAAGACTGGAACCTCCGTCGATCAAGATTCTCGTGATGAAATGATCTTCGCATTGCACAGTGATGCGCAGTGCTTTGTTGTGCCCCAATCCTTCAGGTGGTAATTTGTCCTCATGGAAGGTGATCTTGTGACTCTCCAACACCTGGACCACCATATTGGCCATTTCGCTGCTAGTGATGTTGTTTGGTACATACGCTTCACTCAACATTTTTAATAGAGCACTTCGGTGCGTCACGGAATTCTGCAGCAAAGAGAGGATGGATATTTGTGCTGGCGTCTTGTTTAGCTAATCGATGACCGAATACTCCTTAGCCTGTACTTTTCTCCAAAGGTCATCTAGACCTGTTTCAATAACGGTTGGCCGGTTGGCAGCCTGCTTGCTCGATTCGACCAGATGTTCAAGAATATAGACTCTACCAGTTCTTATCATACCCTGTGCTGCGACAACTTCCTCAGTTTTGACCTTGCCTTTCCTTCTTGCCTCGACCGTATAGTCCCAAGGGATGGAATTGGTATAGAAGGGTGGCGTGGTCTACATCGCCACTGGAATTGGTGCGGCTATCCTTACTTCGAATGGAACATGTGCCTTGGGTGGCAAAACTGCAACCTCAAATGGAGCGGGTGCATTTGCCGGAGACACAAACTCAACTTCAATCGGTACTGGTGTCTTTGCAGGTGGCGCTGCTTCAAACTTAAGTGGTATGGAAATATTTACCTCAGCATCCCCAGATGGTTGAATCTGGACTATGATCGGGTTGAGAGTGACTGCTGATTTCTTTGGATCATCGCCTTCTGCGATCAACCCGATTGATCCCTCTGGGTCCCATTCATCTTCTATTTCGATCATATGGATACCTCCACCCTTATGGTCTGGGCAGAGGATTTTTGCGTACGTTTGGAGCGGAGTCTTTTGCCACAATAATCTTGTTGTCAATGAGAGCTTGTATATTGTCCTTCAGAGAGTGGCATTCTTCGATGGTGTGTCCTTTCATGCTGGAATGGTATGCACAGGATTTGTTTGGGAACCTCAGAATTACACGAAGGACCATTTCCACAACAATCCCATCTATGTGGAAACCATGACCCAATCCACTCCGCCTATCTCACAGGCATCCGAGTCTGATGGAAAAGACTTACTCATAAAGAACATGGCCGAGGAGCTTAGGAAACTGACTAGTCGAGTTCAAGGTGTTGAAGGAACCAAGGGAATCAAAGGGTTGAATTATGAAGACCTTTGCATACAACCTGATGTCGAGCTGGCCGAGGGGTACAAACCTCCGAAGTTCGAAATGTTTGATGGTACTGGTGATCCGAGGGTCCATCTCAGGACCTATTGTGATAAGTTGGTCGGCGTAGGAAAGGATGAAAAAATCCGCATGAAGCTGTTCATGAGGAGTTTGAAGGGAGATGCACTGTCTTGAGGAAACCTCTGCCTCGGGCATTAGCAACCCCGGAGTTTCCCACACTAAGTTAGCCAGTCCTCTTATTTCCTCCAGTAAAGGCGTCATTTCAATGTCCTCAAAGCGGAACACGGACCTTTCGCAATCCCAAAACAAAGTGGCAGCCTATATCATCATTTTGTTAGGCTGGATTTCTAGGAGAGATGGCAGGTTACCCAGGTGTTTTCTGACGATAGATTTGTCACTAGAATGTAGGTCCTCCCACCAACTCAGCAGTCTTGGGTGGATATTGGAGACCATGCCGAATCTGGGGACTTCGTGCCTCATTTTTTGCAAAGAAAATAAGGTTAAGCCCTTACCCCCACCGGACTCGACTATTTAACATCAATAATTAGGAGGAAGCATTTAGTTCTCCAAATAAATGCACAGAACGTGATGATGTCTGTTTGAGTTTAGGGAAACCCGGTGGACTTTGGACAAGGCTATCTTAAAGGCTATTGTGCTGACAACACGCTAGCCTAGCTAGGTTTGACCATGATGCATGCAACAGTATAACGGAGTAAGGTTTCTATAGGGTTTTAGACTGGTACCCTTGAGCGGAAAACTCAAGGGGGAAGGCACGGAATTGTCGATTGCACCGCTGATCGACTAATTTTACCGCAAATACGCCTTTCCGAATTTAAGGGGGTAATAGTATAGGAAGAGCACAACCACTCATCAAGCGTTGCAATAGTATTTTGTTTGGCACGAGTGGAGTATGAATGATGAGCATGATATGCAATAAATAATTTTAAAACAGATAGTCATGTATTTGCACGTTAAGGAGAGCGGTAAAGACAACAGTTGTGATTTAAAGCAGTTACAAAGGAAAACAAAGAAACAGGTCAGTTTCGTTTTGTGAAATAAATACTTGAAAGAAAGAAATAATTAATTGCACGTATCAGGGAAGAGGAAAGGGTGCAAGCATCAAAGAAATTAAAGGTACAAATTCACGGAACGATTTGTAATGGTAAAAGCCTAGGTAAATCCCCAGCAGAGTCGTCGTGCTGTCGCGCCCCCCTTTTTCCTCATGGAGATCGGGGCTTCACGTGACCACTCTTTTAAGAAAAAGGTGTTAAAAGAGAGAGTCACCACCTAACGGGTTTGAGGTGCGTTAGGGCACCTAGAGTCATTAACTCATGAAACTAGTTTGCATTACCATAGATTGGGTAAGGGCTTGAAATTATCCCAAGGGAGAGGTGTTAGGCACTCCTCAGGATCCACAGATGTGGTTCCCGGCCAAATAGTTTTCGTGAATTTGTACAATTAGCAAATAACAAGTAAAGGGCTCAAGTAAGAGGGGATTTCAAATATTAAACGAGCAAGTGTTTAGAAAACAATTATGAAACGACAAAGTTTTTGAAAAGATTATAACCTAGCATTTAAAAAGAAATGATATCCTAGGTTTGAAATAATACGGATCACATCAATGCAATACCCGATAGACACTCCTCAAAGAGGGGCTACACGTGGTATTAGCGCATCGGTCATCATATCCATATTCTACTCTTTCCCACCCCGTGAAGGTAATTAAAGCGCGTGTTTGGTCACGAACTCTATTGCTTGCTATTACCCGTCCCATCCTATCAGTCCCGGAGGAGATTAGGACTACTATCCTAAAGGAGGTACTAGGACGACCCTTAGGTTTAAAGGGAAAGATTCTAAGCGACAAACAATAACACTTAGGACTACAAATAGATGGAAAGCACGTAAACCAGATATGAGGCCCAAATATTCCTCCACAGATAATGCATATAATTTAGCACGACTCAAACACAGGTAAGGGCCTTATTAATTTCAGAATCCTAAAGCATGATATCTAGGCGAAACTGGAATACAATAGAGAGGCAGTTTGGTTGCTTAATTCAGAGAAGGAATATCAGTTTTCGCAAACTGATTTTAACATGTTGATAATTAAGCAGCATATATGAAGAAGTATATTTCCAGTTTTAACAGATCTAACACCTAAGTCTTGCCTAGGCGTGCTAGTTATTACAGAAAATTGTTTGAATCATATTACTTAGCATATTATTCTAGGTGTTTAGATTTCATAAAAATAGTTACTAAACTGGATGAGTCTATTTTTTATCAAGAATCAAGCTAGGGGATGCCTAAGTGAATACAAATGTAACGACCCGACCGGTCGTTTGGCGTTATCGATACCCCGTTTCCCTAAATAAAACTTCCCACAGAGGCTTATTGTTATTTATGACTTGCGGGAACGGCTGGTTCGGGATTCGGAAGTGTTTAGAGCAGTATAGGAACACTTAGTTCCTTAAGGTTGGCCTTTTGGCCAAGTTTTACTTCGGTCAACATTTTGAGAAAACGACCTCGGAATTGAGTTCCTAGTTTCGGTAGCTTCGTATGATGATTTTGGACTTGTGCGTATGTCCGGAATAGGGTTTGGATGACCCGGGAGCGTTTTGACGCAAAATAGCAAAAATAGAGTTTCCTTAAGTTCATAATTTGGTTTGGAATGTGTTTTTGTGTTATCAAGGTCCGAACGGAATTCCGAGACCAGGAATAGTTCCGTTATGTCATTTATGACTTGCCCACAAAATTTGGTGTCATTCCAAGTAGTATAGGTTGGTTCGGCGCATTGAAGCCGAATTCAAGAACTTAAAGTTCTTAAGTTTGATCTAAGGGGTTTGAGGGGCGATTTTGAGTTTTAGCATTGTTTCAGGTGTTTCGAAGGCTCGAGCGAGTCTGTAATATGATTTAGGACTTGTTGGTATATTTGGACGGGGACTCGGGTGGGCCCAGGTTCCTCCCGGGCACCAAACAAGGCCGAAAAACAAGTAGCCTTAACTGTTGGTGCACCTGAACTGGTGTGACCGCAGGTGCGGTTGCCCAGTCGTAGGTGCGAGACCGCTCCAGCGGTCCAGGCCTCGCAGGTGCTGCTCCAGGGGAGAAGGTCCATTATCGCAGGTGCGGACATGATTCCGCAGAAGCGGAGCCGCAAGTACGGGCCTCCCTGCGCAGGTGCGATCCCAGGCCTTCTTGGCCACTTCCGCAGGTGCGAGCATTGGCTCGCAGGTGCGAGACCGCAGGTGCGGTCCTCGAGCCGAAGGTGCGAAATCACTAATGGTAGTGAGTTTTTTAAACACGGGACTTAACCATTTTTCACCCCATTTCTTCCTCCATTGTCGACTTTGGGAGCTTGAGAGAGAGCCAAACAACCTAACTACTTGAGGTAAGTTATTTCCACTTGAATGTTGGTTTAATACATCAATTCTTAGGTAGATTAACACCCTAATAAGTGTAAATCAGGGGTTAGGGTAGAAACCTAGGGCTTGATGAATTTTAGAGAATTTCCCCCACTTATCTACCATGAAATCATACAAAAATCATATATTAATGATCCTTAGGCTATGGGTGAGTGTTTCCTTCGAGTATTTTTGGAATCCGAGTGTGCGAGCCCGGGGGTGAATTTTGGGATTTCTTCAAGAATGATGAATTACTAAATAAGTAGGAGAATTTCCATACTTTGAGCATGAATTGATATATTTGTATAACATTTGGCTAGTTTCGAGTCCTCGGGTGTAGAGTTCGGAGTTTTGGGCGCGTTCTTGGTCCGAGAAGTAGATTCGACACGAGGTGAGTCTCCTTTCCAACCTTGTAAGAGGGAATTGTCCCCATAGGTGATTGTAAAAGATTAAAATTCCCTTACTTGCAGGGGCTACGCACGCACGAGGTGACGAGAGTCCGTGCGTAGCTACTACTATGTTATGTCGGGTAGTTTTTAGGGCACACAAGCATGCTCTTTTGTGAATTCCTACTTTTATGTGAGGTTCTTATTATCCTTGAATTGGCATGAGAATATTAGGAAGTTATGTTCAAAAACTTCATTTATTTGAGTTCTTCACTCCAAGTATAATCTCTGTTAAACTACTAAATTCCTGATAAATTCTGTGTATGTATACGAGCACCCGCGTCGCATGTATGATTCGTGAGCGGGGTAGCCTATCAGTATGTCAACCGCTTCGCATGTTCGATTTGTGAGCGGGGTAATAGATGCATTTATGGTTCCAGGCGTTCGACCCTCGGCAGTGCACATTTAGTTTTGTGTCGCTTCGGCACACTATGTGCTATGTATTTGATTGAAAGTCTTGTTATTATTAAATAAATTGCTTCATGTAGAAGGGGAACTTGCGACTTTTGTGATAATCGCTATTTGACTCATGAGAATAAATTGCAGTTTTATATAATTGATACTTCATGCCTTAGTGATTTCCATGACTACTATTCCTGTCTAGATTTATTTAATCATATTATTTGTTATTGACCCTAGTAAGTATCACGTCTACCTCTCGTCACTACTTCTTCGAGTTTAGACGGGATACTCACTGGGTACATATTTGTTTATATGTACTCATGATACGATTTTGTACTTAATTGTACAGGTTCTGAGGCAGGTGTATCTGGTTATCAGACCGGAGCGCGATCTTGAGAGCATATTCTGGACCGGACTTCACGGTGAGCTGCTCCCTTTGGTGTTTCTCAGCAGTACCTTGGAGTTGTCTTTTGTTATTTCTGTCTATTTTCTTCAGACAGTATTACAGGTATTCTGTCTAGTTTTGTATATTCCACTAGCCGCCTGTAGACTTGTGACACTAGGTCCTGGCACACGTAGTAAGACCTTATGGTATTTTTGCTAAATTGTGTATGTTGGCTCATGGTTTTGGGTTTCATGGATTCGAGATGCACAAACTTATTAGTTTTCATTTAACGTTTCTTAACTTAAAACTTGGCAAGTATTTGAATATCTTATTAATTAAGGTAACCTCGTTAGTAAACAAGTGTTGGCTTGCCTGACTCCGGTGTTGGGCGCCATCACGACCTGAGTTAGAAGTTTGGGTCGTGACAACATGGTATCAGAGCTCTAGGTTCACGTAGGTCTCACAAGTCACAGGCAAACCTAATAGAGTCTTGAAGATCGATACGGAGACGTCTGTATTTATCTTCGGGAGGCTATAGGGTGTTAGGAAACCTCTATTTATTCATATTATATCATGCAGTCGATGGTTTACTAAATCTTGTTCTTCTATTCTCTCATAGATGGTGAGGACTCGTGCAACTGACGTTCTTGACCCAAGAGATGCCGCTACACCCGCCGTCCGAGGCCGTGGCAGAGGCCGGGGGAGGGCGCTGGCCCGTGGTAGGGGACGAGGGCGTTCCAGAGTTGTTCCATTAGCACCACCAGCGGATCCAATAGAGGATCCCATTACTGAAGAGTAGGGTGAGGTGCCCCCAGCAGATCCAGCTCCGATGGGTTTCATGACTGCACTAGGATTCCAAGAGGTCATGGGCCATATGATGCGGTTCATGGACACTATGACCCAGGCTAGTTTATTTCCACTGGATCTTGCCACATCTCAGGCAGGAGGGGGAGTCCATACCCCTACTGCCCAGGCTGCATGACATGCAACGGCGGTATATCAGACTCTGGGTACACTGCCTGTGGGCGGAGCACAACCAGTACCAGCAGCACCAGAGCTCAAACCAGCTGCGGACGGCGATCCGCAGAAGCTACTCGATAGATGGACTCGATTGCACCCTCTTGTCTTCGGAGGTGAGAGGGGCGAGGATGCCCAGGACTTCATTGATAGATGCAGGGACAGACTGCACAACATGAGGATTCTGGAGTCCCATGGAGTTGATTTCACTACTTTTCAGTTAGAGGGCAGGGCCCGCAGATGGTGACAGTCATTTATCCTTGGTAGGCCAGCAGGTTCCCCTCCTCTCACATGGGAGTAGTTCACTCAGCTTTTCCTGGACAGGTATATTCCACCCCCAGAGAGGGAAGAGCTGTGGTATCAGTTCGAGCACCTGGAGCAGGGGCAGATGTCAGTGACAGACTACGAGGCTAAGTTTTTAGAGTTGTCTCGTCATGCCCTTATGATACTTACTACTGATGTTGAGAGAGTGCAGAGGTTTGTAGATGGGCTACACTCGGGTATTAGGTCCAACATGGCCCGAGAGGTGGAAATGGGTACTCCTTATCAGCTTGTGGTCGAGATAGCTCGCCGGATTGAGGGTTACCGATCGAGGGGCAGAGAGCACGGCCAGCAGGACAAGAGAGCTAGATTTTCTGGAGATTTTAGAGGTGCCCCAGCCAGGGGTAGAGGTCAGCTCGGTAGAGGCCAGCCCAGCAGGCCTCCATATTCAGCTCCTCCACCACCTCCCCGTGATGCTCCAGTGAGGCCTTATTTCAGCGCCATGCCGGAGAGTTCTTACCGCCCACCAGCCATTTAGGGTTCCTCCGGCGGGTATTCAGGTCATCAGGGGTCTTCTAGTCCTTACTTCAGTGCCATGCCAGAGGGTTCTCACCGTCCCCCAGCTATCCAGGGTTTTTCTTCAGTGCAGCAGGCCATGCCACCAGTGAGGTGTTATGAGTGTGGGGATTCAGAACACATGAGGAGAACTTGTCCCAGGCTTCTGGGCAAGGCTGTTCAGTAGAGTTACCAGCCTACATACTCAGCATTGGCGCCCCGTCCACCTAGAGGTGGAGGACAGGCCGGTAGAGGTCGTCCCATAGGTGGAGGCCAGGCAGGGGGAGCTCAGCTAGCTCCTATTCAGTCCAGCGGAGGTCAGTCTTCAGGTACACCAGCCAGATTCTATGCTATTCCGGCCCGAGCAGATGCAGTGGCCTTAGACGCCGTGATCACAGGTACTATTTCAGTGTGTGGTAGGGAGGCCTCAGTGCTATTTGATCCAGGATCAACTTATTCATATGTGTCAGCCTTATTTACTTGTTTTCTGGATGTTCCTCGCGAGTTCTTGGATTCTCCTATATATGTGTCCACTCCTGTGGGCGATTCTGTGGTGGTAGACCGGATCTATCAGTATTGTGTGATCACCTTCTGTGGGTTCGAGACTAGAGCGGACCTCCTGTTGCTCGACATGGTTTATTTTGGGGATGGATTGGTTATCTCCCTATCATGCCATCTTGGATGGCCATGCCAAGACAGTTACTTTGGTCATGCCTGAGTTGCCTAAGCTAGAGTGGAGAGGTTCCTCAGTTAGTGTAGCCAGTAGAGTTATTTCCTTCCTGAAGGCTCGACATATGGTCGAGAAGGGTTGTCTGGCGTATCTTGCTTATGTGCGGGACACCACCGTCGAGTCTCTGACGATTGATTCAGTGCCAGTTGTTCGAGAGTTTGCTGATGTATTTCCTTCAGACCTTCCGGGCATGCCTATGGATCGTGATATTGATTTCAGCATTGATGTAGCTCCACGCACTCGGCCTATATACATTCCCTCATACCGTATGGCTCCGAAAGAGTTGAAGGAGCATCTTGAGGAGTTGTTGGCTAAGGGGTTCATAGACTGAGTGTGTCGTCGTGGGGTGCCCCAGTCCTATTTGTGAAAAAGAAAGATGGGTCTATGCGGATGTGTATCGATTACCGCCAGTTGAACAAGGTCACCATTAAGAACAAGTATCCTTTGCCGCGCATTGATGATTTGTTTGACCAGTTGCAGGGTGCTAAGGTGTTTTCTAAGATTGACTTGAGATTGGGCTATCATCGGTTGAAGATTCGGGCCTCAGGTGTTCCGAAGACTGCTTTCCGTATGAGATATGGCCGCTATGAGTTCCTGGTGATGTCCTTTGGCATGACTAATGCCCCAGCAACATTTATGGATTTGATGAACAGGGTGTTCAGGCTGTATATTGATTCTTTTGTCATCGTCTTCATTGACGACATTTTGATTTACTCACGTAGCCAGGGAGAGCACGAGCAACATTTGAGAGTTGTGCTCCAGACTTTGCGAGAACAGAAGCTATATGCTAAGTTCTCAAAGTGTGAGTTTTGATTGGATTCTGTGGCATTATTGGGGTATGTAGTATCTGGAGACGGTATCAAGGTTGATCCTAAGAAGATTGAGGTGGTTCAAAGTTGGCCCCGTCCTACTTCAGCTACAAAGATCAGGAGCTTCTTGGGTCTAGCAGGCTACTATCGACGATTTGTGGATGGTTTTTCATCCATTGCAGCCCCATTGACTAGAATGACTCAGAAGAATGCCCCGTTCTGATGGTCTGACGAGTGTGAGGCAAGCTTTCAGAATATCAAGATGACATTGACCTCAGCACCAGTTCTAGTATTGCCTTCCGGTTCTGGGATGTATACAGGGTATTGCGACGCTTCACGCGTTGGCTTGGGATTTGTGTTGATGTAGGAATGGAGAGTTATTGCTTATGCTTCGCACCAGCTGAAGGTTCATGAGAAGAATTACCTTGTGCACGATTTGGAGTTGGTGATGATTGTTCATGCTCTTAAGATTTGGAGGCATTACTTGTATGGGGTGTCTTGTGAGGTTTATACAGACCACCGCAACTTGCAGCACTTGTTCAAGCAGAGGGATCTTAATTTGAGGCAGCGTTGATGGCTTGAGTTGTTGAAGGATTATGACATCACCATTATTTATCATCCGGGCAAGGCAAAATGTAGTAGCAGATGCTTTGAGCAGGAAGGCAGAGAGTATGGGTAGCTTGGCTTATATTGCAGCGGAAGAGAGACCTCTAGCCTTGGACATTCAGTCCTTGGCTAATCACCTGGTAAGATTAGACCTTTCAGAACCGCGTCGAGTTCTTGCACATGTGGTTTCTCAGTCTTCGTTATTGGGGGAGATTAAGGCTCGACAATTTGATGATCTATGTTTGGCAGAGCTTCGAGAGATAGTGGTTCAGGGTGGTGCTAAGGAGGTTACTATGGGTGAGGATGGTATTCTGAGACTTCAGGGCCGTTTATGTGTTCCTAATGTTGATGGCCTGAGGGAGAGGATCCTGGAGGAGGCACACAGTTCTCGGTATTCTGTTCATCCTGGTGCTACGAAGATGTATTGTGATTTGAAGCACCATTTCTGGTGGAGGCGGATGAAGAAGGACATTGTGGAGTATGTGGCTAGGTGCCTTAATTTCCAGCAGGTTAAGTATGAGCACCAGAGGCCAGGAGGCCTACTTCAGCAGATGACCATTCCTGAGTGGAAGTGTGAGCGCATCACTATGGACTTCGTGGTTTGGTTGCCTCGGACTTTGCGGAAGGTTGACGCGGTTTGGGTCATTGTGGATAGATTGACCAACTCGGCACATTTCATTCCAGTGGCTACTACTTATACTTTTGAGAGGCTAGCCCAGATCTACATTTGGGAGATATTCTGGTTGCACGGTGTGCTGGTGTCTATTATATCATATCGAGGTCCTCAGTTCACCTTGCACTTTTGGAGAGCATTGCACAGTGGGTTAGGCACCCGGATAGACCGCAGCACAGCATTTCACCCCCAGACTGATGGCCAATCGGAGCATACAGTTCAGATATTAGAGGACATGCTCAGGGCATGTGTGATTGACTTTGGAGGTCAGTGGGACCAGTTCTTTCCTTTGGCCGAGTTTGCTTACAATAATAGTTATCAGTCCAGCATCGAGATGGCTCCATTTGAGGCTTTGTATGGTCGGCGATGTCGTTCTCCTATCGGGTGGTTTGAGTCTGGCGAGGCTAAGTTATATGGCACCGACCTAGTAAGGGATGCTCTGGAGAGGGTGAAGTTGATTTAGAAGAGGCTCCGCACAGCACAGTCCAGACAGAAGAGTTACTCGGATCTGAGGGCATGTGATGTGTCATTTATGGAGGGAGACAAGGTTCTGCTAAAGGTCTCGCCAATGAAGGGTATTATGAGGTTTTGGAAGAAGGGCAAGTTGAGCTCGAGGTTTATAGGTCCTTTCGAGGTATTGAGGCGAGTTGGAGAGGTTGCTTATGAGCTCGCCTTACCTCCCAGTCTATCAAGGGTTCATCCGGTCTTTCATGTATCCATGCTCCAGAGATACCATGCCGACTTTTCTCACGTGGTTGATTTCAACACTATTCAGTTGGATGAGAGGCTGGGCTACGAGGAGGAGCCATTTGCTATTGTTGATAGACAGGATCGCCAGTTGAGATCCAAGAGAGTTTCTGCCGTGAAGGTCTAGTGGAGGGGCCAACCGGTTGAGGAGGTGACGTGGGAGTCCGAGGAGGACATGCAGATCAGATATCCGTACTTATTCAGCACTTCAGGTATGATTCTAGACCCGTTCGAGGACAAACGTTTGTTTAAGAGGTGGAGAATGTAATGACCCGACCGGTCGTTTTGCGTTATCGGACCCCGTTTCCCTAAATGAAACTTCCTACAACGTCTTATTGTGATTTATGACTTGCGGGGACGGGTGGTTCAGGATTCGGAAGTTTTTAGAGCAGTATAGGAACACTTAGTTCCTTAAGGTTGGCCTTTTGGCCAAGTTTGACTTCGGTCAACATTTTGAGAAAATGACCTCAGAATCGAGTTCCGACAGTTCCGGTAGCTTCGTATGATGATTTTGGACTTGTGCGTATGTCCGGAATGGGTTTTGGATGACCCGGGAGCATTTCAACGCCAAATAGCGAAAATAGAGTTTCCTTAAGTTCATAATTTGGTTTGGAACGTGTTTTTGTGTTATCAAGGTCCGAATGGAATTCCAAGACCGGGAATAGTTCTGTTATGTCATTTATGACATGCCCGCAAAATTTGGTGTCATTCCGAGTAGTATAGGTCGGTTCAGCGCATTGAAGCCTAATTCAAGAACTTAAAGTTCTTAAGTTTGATTCTAAGGGGTTTGAGGGGCGATTTTGAGTTTTAGCATTGTTTCGGGTGTTCCGAAGGCTCGAGAGAGTCCGTAATATGATTTAGGACTTGTTGGTATATTTGGACGGGGGCTCGGGTGGGCCCAGGTGCCTCCTGGGCAGCAAACAAGGCCAAAAATACAGCAGCCTTAACTGCTGGTGCACCTAAACTGGTGTGACTGCAGGTGCGGTTGCCCAGTCGCAGGTGTGAGACCGCTCCTGCGGTCCAGGCCTCGCAGGTGCGGCCCCAGGGGAGAAGGTCCATTATCGCAGGTGCGGACATGATTCTGCAGGAGCGGAGCCGCAGGTGCGGGCCTCCCTCCGCAGGTGCGATCCCAGGACTTCTTGGCCACTTTCACAGGTGCGGTCCTCGAGCTACAGGTGCGAAATCACTGATGGCAGTGAGTTCTTTAAACACAGGACTTAACCATTTTTCACCCCATTGTCGACTTTGGGAGCTTGAGAGAGAGCCAAACGACCTAACTACAAGAGGTAAGTTATTTCCACTTGAATGTTGGTTTAACATCAATTCTTAGGTAGATTAACACCCTAATTTGTGTAAATCAAGGGTTAGGGTAGAAACCTAGGGCTTGATTAATTTTAGAGAATTTCCCCCACTTATCTACTATGAAATCATACAAAAATAATATATTAATGATCCTTAGGCTATGGGTGAGTGTTTCCTTCGAGAATTTTTGGAATCCGAGTGTGCGGGCCCGAGGGTGAATTTTGGGATTTCTTCAAGAATGATGAATTTACTAAATAAGTAGGAGAATTTCCATACTTTGAGCATGAGTTGATATATTTGTATAACATTTGTCTAGTTTCGAGTCCTCGGGTGTAGAGTTCAGAGTTTTGGGTGCGTTCTTGGTCCGCGAAGTAGATTCGACACGAGGTGAGTCTCCTTTCCAACCTTGTAGGAGGGAATTGTCCCCATAGGTGATTGTAAATGATTGAAATGTCCTTACTTGTGGGGGCTACGCACGCACGAGGTGACGAGAGTCCGTGATGTCGGGTAGTTTTTAGGGAACACAAGAATGCTCTTTTGTGCTTTGCATGTATTCCTACTTGTATGTGAGTTGCTTATTATCCAAGTATACTCTCTGTTAAACTACTAAATTCCTGATAAATTCTGTGTATGTATACGAGCACCCGCGTCGCATGTATGATTCGTGAGCGGGGTATCCTATCATTATGTCAACCGCGTCGCATGTTTGATTCATGAGCGGGGTAATAGATGCATGTATGGTTCGAGCCGTTCGACCCTCGGTAGTGCACATTTATTTTTGTGTCGCTTCAGCCGTACGCTTCGGCATACTATGTGCTATGTATTTGACTGAGAGTCTTGTTATTATTAAATAAATTGCTTCATGTGGAAGGGGAACTTGGGACTTTTGTGATAATCGCTATTTGACTCATGAGAATAAATTGCAGTTTTATATAATTGATACTTCATGCCTTAGTGATTTCCATGACTACTATTCCTGTCTAGATTTATTTAATCATATTATTTGTTATTGCCCTAGTAAGTATCACGTATACCTCTCGTCACTACTTCTTCGAGTTTAGACGGGATACTCACTGGGTACATATTTGTTTATATGTACTCATGCTACGCTTCTGTACTTAATTGTACAGGTTCTGAGGCAGGTGCATCTGGTTATCAGATCGAAGCGTGATCTTGAGAGCATATTCTGGACTCGAGTTCACGGTGAGCTTCTCCCCTTGGCGTTTCTCAGCAGCACCTTGGAGTTGTCTTTTGTTATTTCTATCTATTTTTTTCCAGACAGTAGTACATTTATTCTGTCTAGTTTTGTATATTCCACTAGCCGCTTGTATACTTGTGACACTAGGTCCTGGCACACGTAGTAAGACCTTATGGTATTTTTGCTAAATTGTGTATGCTGGCTCATCGTTTTAGGTTTCATGGATTCGAGATGCACAACTTATTAGTTTTCATTTAACGATTCTTAACTTAAAACTTGGCAAGTATTTGAATATCTTATTAATTAAGGTGACCTCCTTATTAAACAAGTGTTTGCTTGCCTGACTTCGGTGTTGGGCGCCATCACGACCTGAGTTAGAAGTTTTGGTCGTGACAACAAATGCAATCCTAAAGCATGACATCTAATGCAAAGAAGATGCATAATGATGCAGGACCTAAACATGATATTCTACATGCACGAATATTTCAGTTCCAGAACGTGCTTTCAAAAATATGTAGAAGGACTTATTTATTAACATTGCATTTATCCTAAGGCAGGATATCTAAGTGTTCGTATTGCATCGGAGTTTCAGGAAACCACTTGTTTATTAGTTTGTTAAACCTAATACATGATCCCTAGGTGTACATGGCAGCGTATAAAGTAATGCAAAAGTACCAATTATTGACATATTAGCACATGATTTTCTAAATGATATGAGGATGAACATGCTGAAACAGTATACATGGATCCTAAGGAACATGATTTCTAACGTGTAGATATGAACCTACACATGATCTCTATTGTGCGGATAAGGAATTAAAGGCCTAAACATGGTTCCTACCCTTTATAGTAACTAAACATGCATGGTTATCCCCTCTCATTTCACAATCCACCCCCATAAGTTGTTTACAAATTATTACAAGCCAGGAGTTATTAATTACATAATAAAAGAGAAAATAAGAAGTTATTCTATAGGGAGCCTTCAGTAGGCCCAAATCCTCCGAACCTCAATGCCTTTGGTGTTTCATAACCTTTCATAGTCCGGGTGTGTCAAAGTTCCCTAAGGACCTCAAGGGCTCCCGGGCCATGCTCACACCCAGACTTAGTAACCAGGAGTTAAACATGTGCAGTGTGGAAATACCAACCTCAGTGTGTCAGAGTTCAGAGGGAACTCAAGAGGTTCCCAAAGAAGCGCTCATATTGATGGGGTGGAACTTAAGAATCTAGGAATAAAATGAAGTGCAAGGGATGAGTTTGAAAGGTTTCGACAGGAAAAAGTGTTGAAAGAGATTTAGTTAAAACATTTCATAGCCCAGGGAGTCTGTTTGATAAACAGTTTTGAAAAGAGAGTATAGTAGTAAGCAACAGTCCAAACACAGCACCCAAACTGGGTTCATACACAGCCAAAGCACACAGAACCAAGACAGGTTCAACCACTACAAATAAGGACAATGGGGGTGGGGACACATAGAACATTAACTGCAAATACAATAACCCAGCAAAGATATAGGACTGGTTGCAACACAATAAGTAAGTAGTATGAGTATGGTATGGGTATGTCACATGTAAGTAAGGCCAAGTTCAGAATTCTATTTAAGGAAAATATATATACGAATTAGTTTGACAGCAGAATCAACCATAGGAATAAGGCAAGAGATAACTCAAATACAGGAAATCAATATTAATCAAGGGAAAATATCCCAATGAACAAGCGGATATGATGCAGGCAGGAAATCAGCATATCAATTAACAGTATAATTGTCCATAGAATAAGGTCAGAGGATCTTCCCCAAGGTTAAATCAATAGAGAATATCATGCAAGATCAATGAAGAGTCAGTCACAAGGTTTTAGGGACTCACAAATAGAAAGTAGTATTGATTTAGGGTGACTCTATGAATGATAGCCACAAATCAGAACTCCAAGAGGTCGAGTAGGTTAAGAACATATAAAATTGGGGCTTATGTAGAACATAATTTAAATTAACTGAATAAACCTGATATAGGCAGAATGAGTGAAGAATTAGAAATGTTGATGAACAAACTGAGTAGAATCATAGAAAAATCGAGACCTAGCATAAATCTCTGGGAATAAGCATATAACAAAATAGGAATAATCGAAATAAGAAACCCTAGCAAGAAAACATAGTGTAAAAATCACAGAATCATAGAATATTCATGAGAAACGAACACATATGCAAACTAATCGAACAGATACTCAAAATCACAGATTAAAAACCAAGAAAACTTAGGGCTTTAGCAAAAGATAAATCAGACAAAAGGGAAAAAGCTCAAATAAACGCTTAAACATGGTAAAATCATAAGGTAATACTAGAAATCAGAGGGAAAACCGTTTTGAAAAGGGGTTTAAGAACCCTAGTTTTGAAGATGAAGAGTCGTTATAAGAAAAATCGGAAACACCTTTAATAAATATAGCGTAGTAACTCCGGATACCCCAGATCTATCATATATCTAAAGAATCGGGCGGGTTTTAAGCATTTAGGGTTTCAAAGAGAACCCATAGAGATAATAAGAACCTCAAACGTCGCTGGTTTAAGCCCCAAAGGTCATAGACCCTTCTTGAACAACCGGGGGTGACCGGAGATGGCCGGAGGATGGTGAGCACAGGCCCAGGAGGTAGGAGGATCAACCCAGGTCTCTTGAAGACCTTAGAGATGGCAAACACCGGCGTGAGGGAACCACGGGAGGCAGGAGAAGGGTGAGAGCTTCATGGTCTCCGGCGAAGAGACGGTCGGAGAAGGCGAAGAGGTTCATCGGAGAGGCAGGAAGTCTCTAGAAGAGACTAGAGAGAGAGAGAGACCAGAGTAGAGAGATGTGAGGTCGGTGAGAATGAGAGGGGGTCAGGGGGGTTAGTTTAGTTTAATTGTGGTAATAACGATTTGGGTCGTTGATCTAATTTGATCAACGGCTCAGATTGATCCGGGATTGGTCCGGGTAGAGACAGGTTTGGGTTGGGTAGGAAAATTGGGTTAGAAGGTTGGGTATTGGGTTGAAATTAAAAGAGATTAAAAGTGGCTAGATTTTAAATACCCATAAAAATAAAATAAGATAGTTAATAAAATAGCTAATAATTATATAAAAATAATATTAATGCTAAGTAAGTGAAATTTAAGGTAATTGGCTAATATAAAAATATAAAACGACTAATTTTGGAATTAAAATAGCATAAGTGCACAATTAGGCCATAGTCGCAAAATTAGTGTAATTATAGCTAAATAATGCCTAATAAGTAATTTGTGAAATAATTAAATACTAATAGGATCAAAAATGATATATTGAGCTGAGAAGCGTTTTAAAATTATTTATAATACAACTTATGAATAATTATTGAATATAAAGTACTAAAGAAATAGGAAAATAAATTGATAAAAATATGAAATATTATGGAAAAATACCATTCGTTGTGAAACGTGATTTTGAATGTAATATGCAAGTTTGAAAATAATTTTGAGAAAATATTGGGTATCAACACCGATCCCACCTGTCCACCCTTATCAATCCTTGTTGCGGCGTGCAACCCGCTCCCACCAGACATATCATATCAATTTATTCATAAATTTCACAATTCAGGCCAAGCCTTTAACAATACTTTTATTTTCACAATTTCAAACAGAAAATTGTATAGCTCGTAAGCTTTAACCAATATAATTTCACAATAAAACCAACCAGAATATACGTAAACACCGTAACGCTGTCAACCCAGCTCAATCTTTATGTACCATGATAGAATCAAGAGAGCATCCAACACTTTTAACCCTCTTGCAACAACAGTTGGCAATTATCAATTGAAACCAAATAGCCGCGTAAACCTCAACAATCATAAAACAGTTAAACTGCATTTCTCATAACTTCCTCAATATTATAAAAAGTGAAACCAACAGGAACATAAATAGATATATACCTCGTAAAAATAATGCCAAACTACTCAACCGTTTTGTACCACAAGGGAACCAAAACAACCAATACTGTTTCCAAAATAACCACAACAAAAAAACAAGGCCAAGTAGTCATAGAAACAATAATGAACATAAAACAATTAAGACAAGAATCAATTAAGTTGGAAACGGGAAAGGGATCATGTTTATCAGGCAAATTGGGTGCATAGATACTCATCACCTCACCTATATAGCACACACATGAATTTCACATAGCAAACAAGTGGGGATTCCTAGTCCCTCAAGTAAAAGTTAGACCAAACACTTACCTCGATCTCACAAGCAATTCACAGTTATATCACCGCTTTCCCTTTAGAATTTGCTTCTACTCCGCTCGAATCTAATCACAATTGGTTCAATATTATCAATCATAGCCTAAAGGAATAAACTTTATTGAAAAACCCAATGATTCTCCTATGTTTTCCTAAATACAAAAATCGACCTCGGCCCCACTTGGTCTAAACTCGAGGTTCAGACCAAAAATTGTTTACCCAATCTCCCCCGAGCCCGGATATGCAATTGGTATTGGAGTCCGACCTCAATTCGAGATCCAATTTCCCAATTTTTGAAATTCCTAAGTTCTACCCAAAAACCCCAATTTTTACGATGAAAATTCTAGATTTTTGGTTGAAATCTTGTTAAAAGTTGTTAAGGAATGAAAGGAATTAGTTAAAGATCACTTACCAATGATTTGGGGAAGTTTGAGTCTTTGAAAAATCACCTATGGGGGTTTAGGATTTGAGAGAATTGAAGAATGGGTGAAAATCTCGTCAAAAATCTCATTTAATAGGCTGCGGATGTCGCATTTGCGACCCGGATTTCGCATTTGCGACATCAGGCACCAGCAGTATTTTTCCGACACTAAATTGAGCGTAACGTACTCATACGATGTCCAAATTTGATGATTCTTTTTCCTATGGCTCGGTAATTACGATACGGATCTAATGGTTCAATAAAAACTAAATTTGGAGTTCATATTCATAGTGTGGTGTCATTTTATGCCTGAAGAGACGACGATGAAGTATAAAAAACAAGCGCAACATAGCCTAATCCTATCTAAAACTCACCCAAGCCCTCGGGGGTTCAAACCAAACATGCATGCAATTCTAAAAATACCATAAGGACTTTCTCGTGAGATCAAATCATCAACCTAGCGTCAAATCTTCGAATTTAACCTCAAAACTCATGATTTTCTCAAGAACACTTAATTTTTCTAACTTTTCAACCGGATGTCCGAATTACATCAAATCAACTCTGATTCTCATGAAACTTCACAGATAGGACTTACATAACATAACGAACTTGTTCTGGGCTACGGAACCAAAATACGTGCTCGATATTATAAATTCCACCTATTATCTCATTTCTTTATTTCTTGAATTAACCAGCAGAACAATTTTCTTCAAAAATTGTTTTCTAAGGCTAGGGACCTTATAATTAAATTTCGGGCATACGCCCAAGTCCCCTATTTTACTGCGGACCTCCCGAGATCGTCGGAACACATATCCGGATCCATTTACTCAAAATATTGACCAAAGTCAATTAGAACCAAATTTTAACTCTAGAAATTTCTAGTTCTCGAATTTTCACATAAAAGCTTTTCGGATTCACGCCCGCACTGCGCACGCAAATTGAAAGAAATTAAAATTAAGCTTTTGAAGGCTTAGGAGCCTGAAATGGAGTCTTAATTAATAAGATGACCCCTTTTGGGTCATCACAGTTCACTATCCTATGACGGTCAATTCTGTTACTTTAGCTTTGTTTCTAAAGTGCAAGCATAATGCCTTATGAACTTGTCTGTATTTTATGTATCCTTGTATATTTTTTTTTGTTGGAATTGTTGTTAGCCTTAGGAGTTAAGTATGGAAGTTGTTATCAATTACGTGAGTATTTTGTCACCAGTAAGGATGAATTGGGCATTCCTTTAGTTAAATAAGTTATTTATTTAGGCCTGGTATGTTGGGCCTGCTTGGGTACTGGAGATCAAAAATGAAATGTTCGCATTTGAAGTTTGGGTCTGTTGTCCATGTGAAGTTCTGAGCATATTGGAAGGCCCGAATATGTTACTAGGTTATTTTATGTTTGTATTTGGTCTGAAGCTTTGTTCAATATGGTCTGTAATAACCTGTAAAACTGAATAATGGGGAATTAGTGAAATTGGGGGGAATGGGTGTGCTTTAGTCTTGAATGAAGGATAGAAAACATGTATATATGGTCTGCTTGCTTCATTCGTTATCTTTTTCAACCAGCTCTACTTCTGCACACTAATAGTAATCATGTCTATAAGAACTGCACACACCTCACCTAATTTGTCTAACACTCGTACACTATCTCAAGCTTGTTATTAATCTCCATATTTGATCTCCCTGTTATTGTTGTGCGTTTAGATAGTATACCTATAGGATGTGTATTATATGCTTTTGTTTACCTAGATACCATGCCTATATTACTTCAAATAATCAATTGGTCAATTATTTCTATTACTTTTAGTGTACTGCCCACCTAGATATCATGATTATAGGATTCTAATCTTTTAATCGAATATTTCCATTGTTTCCATTACGCTGCTCCGCCTATATGACATGTCTATAGGAATAAAGTGTTATAAAATCAATCCACTTGTCAATCGTTAGAAAACCTGCCCATAAGATGTTCATCGACGACTTCACTACCAATTTACACAAACGATTAGACAACATGTCTATAGAAATCAAACGCTAATAACTACTTGTTTAATTATTAGACATCACTGCGTATATAATACTGGAATCAAGAATCATGTAGAAATCATGCCTATAGGACTTAACGATTCCAAGACGTCTTAACATCGTCTAGTGCCTAACAGGAAATCAGTCTGTGTGCTTTCCTGTTTATGTGTTGAGGTTACTTGAGCCTTTTATGGCAATTATATATAGTCCTATCTGTTTTTTTATTATCACCTAGTGTTATCATTTTGAGCAACTGAGTTGAGTCTAGAACTACCATATAGTAGGTCCAAAGCCTTCTGTACCCTAGGCATGGTACGGGTAACGCACGCATAAGGCATGACTTAGAATTGAATTAGAATGTTTTTAAGTAAACAACTTCAACATAGTAATTGGGTAGCAGAAGATGATAATATGTGCCCGCTGAATAATATGAGCCATTCCTACCTAAAGGGAGATACGAAGTATTATTTATATTGCACGGGGTGATCCTTTAGCCTAAAAAACTTATGACCCCCACTTACCTTATATGCTTGCTAAAAGGATTTAGTCATTAAACATAGATTGTTGCAGTTGTAATCCTTATGATCTATTGAACTTGTATCAATTGTTCATGTAGTTTAATGATATTTTTCATTACATCGTTTTGCTTCATAATAGGAATTTCAACATTCATATCTTTATTTACTTATATGCTCGCCTAGTTTAATCATATAATCCACATAGTTTAAAATTCGGCCGGGAATCATATTTGTAGACCTCAAAGAATGCCTAACACCTTCTCTTTGAGGTAATTTGAGTCCTTACTCAATCTTTGGTAGTGGTGACTAGTCAAACATAGTTATTTTTAAATAGGTGCCCTAATGCACCTTAAAATCGTTAGGTGACGACTCTTTCTCTTTTAATACCCATTTAAAAGAGTTGTCACACGCTGAAACCCGCTTTTGCGAGAAAACGGGGCGCGCCAACATGTCGACTCTGCTGGGGTAACTTAGGCTCTTACCATAATGAACTTGACTTATATGGATTACTCTCTTTTATTTTTCCTTATTTTTATTAGAACGACTATCACATGCACCTCCCTTCCCTTATTCACCTTTATTTGTTTAAATTTGCTATGACATGCACATCCCTTAACTTATCCTCCTTTGTTTGCAATGACATGTATGACCGCTCTCCATTTATTTTCATCTTGACTGCTACATTATCCCTATTTCCTTACCTGCTCCATTACGTTCTCTCATGAGCCAAACTGACTTCTTTCTTTTATTTTCTCTTCTTTTCATGTTCACTTCTGCTATTTTATTTACTGCTTTTTACACGCAAATACTTGGAAATGTGTTATTATTTTTGCATAATGAATGCTCCACGTCATACTCCACTCGTTCCAATTATCAACCTAGCGGCGCTTGATGGGTGTCCGCCCTTTCCTGAAAATCACCTTTTTCTAATTGGAAAGGCTTATTTGCGGTAGACTATTCGATCAGCGGTACAATCGACGGTCGTGCCTTTCCCTCTCAAGTTGTCCACTTATGAGTACCAGTCTACAAACCCTACTCCAACTTGAAATGTACATGCATCATGCTAAACCTAGTACGAGTTGGAGCTTTATTAACGTAACAACCCGCTAAGATGAACCTTGTCCAAAATCCGACGGAATTTTCACAATCACAATGGACACTATCATATTATGTGCATTACTTGGAGAAAATATGCCAACATGTTGATCATTATTGCGTAAGTAGTCAAATCTAGAGGGGGAAAGGGCTAACCTTTGTCTGTTTTCAGAAAGCATGAAATTCCCAGGTTCTGTATGGTCCAAAACATCCTACATTTGCTACTTGACTGGTGAAAGACCATGCACCTTGTGACAGAAATCATGTGGGAAGAGTACTTGGTGACTTGCTATCCTTGATAAACATTCAACCAAATAGGGAATTGTTTGAGGCCGCTACCAAGTTCTAGTATTTTCACATAAAAGCTTTATGGATTCACGCCGAGATTGCGCACGCAAATTGAAAGAAATAAAATTAGTCTTTTGAAGGCTTAGGATCCTGAATGGAGTCTTAATTAATAAGATGACCCCTTTGGGTCATCACAATCCCCCTCTTAGACAAACGTTCGTCCTCGAACGGACATAGAAAATTACTTGGTTTGGTCAATAATTTTGGAGTTAACTACTCCGCCTATTCGTCTCGGACTCCCAAGTAGTTGTCTCTATGGCTGATCTCTCTACTTCACCCGAACTGAAGGAGAATTCCTTTATTATATATATATATATATATATATATATATATATATATATATATATTTTTTTTTTTTTTTTTTTTTTTTTTTTTTTTTTTAAAAAAAAAAAAAGGGGGGGGAAAGGGGTTTTCGGGTTCACCCCCCGGGGGGGCA
>ML249097.1:51089-68605 GCA_005239495.1 Nicotiana undulata
TTTTTTTTTTTTTTTTTTTTTTTTTTTTTGGAAAACAATAATGAAGGGGGGAACGAGAGTTCTCGAGTTCGAACCTCGGGTATGGAAAAATCCTTGATAGGAAGCGCTTCCCCCGAATGGAGCCTTAAGCGGCGCGAAAAAATAGACCGAGGGAGTACTACCCAATAAATCCTCTTTCTCAGTCATCATTTGGGTAATTCATGCAACACATTTTGCTTAGTGAATAATAAGACAGACGACAGCCACTTCCCAGCAGATCGACAGCATTACTGTTCCATAAAATGGAGAATATTACCAATGTCATGGAATATGAGACCATTGCAAAGGAGAAACTGCCAAAAATGATTTACGATTACTATGCCTCTGGTGCAGAGGACCAATGGACGCTCCAAGAGAATCGAAATGCTTTTTCTAGGATTTTGTTTAGGCCCCGCATTCTTGTAGATGTAAGCAGCATTGATACAACCACAAGTGTCTTGGGATTTAAGGTTTCAATGCCGATCATGGTTGCACCGACTGCAATGCAGAAAATGGCTCATCCTGAAGGAGAATATGCAACAGCACGAGCAACATCAGCTGCTGGCACCATCATGACATTATCGTCATGGGCTACTTCCAGTGTAGAAGAGGTTGCTTCAACGGGAACAGGCATTCGCTTTTTCCAGCTCTATGTGTATAAAGACAGGAATGTTGTTCGGCAACTTGTGAAAAGAGCGGAAAGGGCTGGTTTTAAGGCAATTGCCCTTACAGTGGATACCCCAAGACTTGGTCGAAGGGAAGCTGATATCAAGAATAGGTTTGTTTTGCCACCTCACCTGACATTGAAGAATTTTGAAGGACTGGATCTTGGAAAGATGGATAAGACGGATGACTCAGGACTGGCTTCTTATGTTGCCGGCCAAGTTGATCGGTCTCTTAGCTGGAAGGATGTGAAGTGGCTTCAGACAATAACACACTTGCCAATCCTACTGAAGGGTGTATTAACTGCACAAGATGCAAGGATAGCTGTAGAATACGGAGCAGCTGGAATTATTGTGTCTAATCATGGGGCTCGACAACTTGATTATGCTCCCGCAACAGTTATGGCCTTGGAAGAGGTTGTCAGAGCAGTGCAAGGAAGAATTCCTGTTTTCCTTGATGGTGGAATTCGCCGAGGGACAGATGTCTTTAAAGCACTGGCTCTTGGAGCATCTGGTATATTTATTGGAAGACCAGTTGTGTTTTCATTGGCTGTTGACTGAGAGGCTGGCGTTAGAAAAGTACTTCAGATGCTTCACGATGAGTTTGAACTGACAATGGCGTTAAGTGGTTGTCGCTCAATCAAGGAAATCTCTCGTAGTCATATCACAACTCCTTGGGATCCCCCTCGTATCACACCCAGGTTATAAGCTGAAATCTCAACTTCATGTGCGCTCCACACTTAATTCAAAAATAAGTTGCCTCCTATTAGAAAAACTACCATAAGTTCATGTATTATCACAACGGGAAGAGAAAGATTCAACAAACTAAAGACTGCATATATTGCAGCTTGAAATGCAGTCAAACATGTGAAAGTTCAGTTGTGGGGAAAATGTCTAGCAAAATGCAGCCTTTGAACTCTTTTTGTTGTTACATTGATGCTTTATTTTCATATTAAAAAA
This sequence comes from Nicotiana undulata, assembly GCA_005239495.1. Classification (NCBI taxonomy): domain Eukaryota; kingdom Viridiplantae; phylum Streptophyta; class Magnoliopsida; order Solanales; family Solanaceae; genus Nicotiana; species Nicotiana undulata. The sequence continues at coordinate 52,730 of ML249097.1, forward strand.
AAAAAAATTATGAAGGGGGAATGCTATTCGCCCGCTGGAAAAATATTGGATAATCGCTTAGAAATGGTCAATTGAGGCTCATTATATCCATTATTTGAAAATGTGAAAGAAGGTCATAGAAGTCCATTCCGAGGAAAAATGTGAATTTTTCTTTGAGGAATTCAATAATCGAACATTTGCCAGCCGACTCCACCAGTATTTGTGATACCAAGGAAATGAGGACTTAGAATCAGCCGGTGTAATTAAAAATATGGTTGAACTTGATTCTAGTCCCGGAAAAATAAAGGATACCAAAATTCCGGAAAGAATCGAATCTTGAAGGTTTGACAACCATTGTTCATGCACCAAAGATTTGGAGGCACTATCTCTATGGCGTGCCGGGTGAGATTTTCACAGACCCTTTGTCACGACCCCAAATCCTAACTGGTCATGATGGCGCCTATCGTGGAACTAGGCTAGCCACTATCACATAACTACACATTTCTTTTAATAGCATTTCTCAAAATCATTAATAGTTTCTCATAATAAGTATAAAACTTTCTAAATTTTTAAACAACAATAATAATCTAACAGTCTAAACTATTCCCCAGAACTGGAGTCAACTGATCACGAGCATCTAAGAATAAGACTAATACTGCTAATGTCATAATACAATGTCTCAGAACAAATACTAAATACTAAATGAAGGAAGAAAAATGGAGAAGCTGCGGACACTGGACAACTACCTCGAAATCCCGAATGCTGACGATGAACAAACTCAGATGGCTACTGCTCAGAACCAGTACCTGGATCTGCACACAGAGGTGCAGGGAGTAATGATGAGTACGCCAACTCAGTAGTAATGGAAATAAATCAAGTTTGAAGATAAGAAACACACAGTACAAAACACCAATTCACAAATAGTAAAATATTGAGTCTTAATCAAATATACATTTAGTAAATATGTTTGAAAACCACTTCCCGTAAAAATCTTTTGAACTAGTATATTTTCAAATGTTTCTCAGTAAAATTCCCAAAATATCAGTGTAAAAGGATGAATTGAATCATATTCAGAACTCAGCAAAATATCATCATAAACCGCCTCTCGGGCCAAATCATCACTCATAAATAGTCACTCAGAGCCTCACCATCACTCAGTAATAGTCACTCAGCACCTCACAGTCACTCATGCCTCCCAATCACTCATCAATCGGCACTCGCACTCAGTAGGTATCTGCGCTCACTAGGGGTGTGTACAGAATGAGGGGCTCCTACAGCCTAAGCGCTATAAACAGCCAAATCATGGCATCAATCTCTCAGGCACTCGGCCTCTCTCATATCATAAATATCCTCACAATGTTGGCCCTAGACCTCACTCACTTAGACACTCACAACATGTCACTTGTGCCATAAATAAACGGAGTTCTCGACCCAAAACAATATTTCATTTCAAGAAATAATAACTATCAATAAATCTGAGTGTCAAACAATTTATCCGGAAAGACTGAGTGCAAAATCATAATTTCTAAGTGAGAAATATCGGGAAAATAGCCCCCAAGGGGTTTAAACAGATCGGCACTAGGACCCAAACATGGCTTATAGCCCAAATATATATCAAAACATAGTAATACTATTTAACATATGATTCAAAAACAGTTTCGCAACTCAATAATTGCCTCAAAAGGAACAAATTTCCAATTTCTCAATTCGTGCACGCCCCACACTCGTCATCCAGTGTGTGCGTCACTCCAAAACAGTGAAATGATGTAAAGTCCGGGATTTCAAACCCTCAGGACAAGATTTAAAGACATTACTTACCTCAAACTAGCCCGAAAAGCTACTCCTCCACACGCTTGCCCCTCGAATAAACTTCTGAGTGCTCACGACCCCAAATCCTTACAGGTCGTGATGGAGCCTATCGTGGAACTAGGCTAGCCGACCATCATATAACTACGCATTTATTTTAAATAAGTTTCTCAATTCATAAATAACCAGCATAATAAGTATAAAAATTTCTTTAAGTATTTAAGCAAGCATAATATAATCTGACAGTCTAAACTAATCCCCCAGAACTGGAGTCAACTGATCACGAGCATATAAGAATAAAACTAACACTGCTAATGTCATAAACAATGTCTCGGAATAAAGTACTAATACTAATGAAGGAAGGGAAATAGAGAAGTTGCGGACGCTGGACAACTACCTCGAAATCTCAAATGATGTCGATGAACAAACTCAAATGGCTACTGCTCAAAACCAGTACCCGGATCTTCACACAGAGGTGCATGGACTAATGATGAGTACGCCAACTCAATAGTAATAAAAATAAATCAAGTCTGAAGAATAAGAAACACACGGCACAAAACACCAATCCACAAAATAGTAAAACACCGAGTCTCAATAAAGTATACATAAGTTCGAAAACTAGTTTCCGTAAAAATCCTTTGAACAAGTGTATTTTCAAACATTTCTCAGTAAAACTCCCAAAAATATCAGTATGAAAGAATGAAGTGAATCATAATCAAAACTCAGTAAAATATCATCATAAAACTGCCCCTCGGACATAATCATCACTCATAAATATTCCCTCAGCACCTCACCATCACTCAGTAACAGTCACTCAGCACCTCACAGTCACTCATACCTCCCAATCACTCGTCACTCGGCACTCGCACTCAGTAGGTACATGCGCTCACTGGGGGTGTGTACAAACTCCGGAGGGGCTCCTACAGCCCAAGCGCTATAAACAGCCAAGTCATTGCAATCATCACTCAGGCTCTCGGCCTATCTCATATCATAAATATCCTCACAACATTGGCCCTCGGCCTCACTCAATCAGACACTCTCAACATGCCACTCGGACCATAAATAAACGAGGTTCTCGACCCAAAACAATATTTCATTTCAAGAAATAATATCAATAAACTCGGAGTGTCAAAACAATTTATCAAGAAAGACTGAGTGTAAAATCATAATATTATAAGTGAGGAATATCAGGAAAATAGCCCCCGAGGGGTTAAAACAGATCGGCACTAGGCCCCAAACATGGCTTACAACCCAAATGTAACAAAACGTAGTAATACCAATAAACATATGCTTTAAAAGCAGTTTCGCAACTCACTAGTTGCCTAAAAGGAACATATTTCCAAATTCTCAATTTGTGCACACCCCACACTCGTCATCCAGTGTGTGCGTCACTCCAAAACCGTGAAAGGATGTAAAGTCTGAGGATTCATACCCTCCCGACATGATTTAAAGACATTACTTACTTCAAACTAGCCCGCAAAGCTATTCCGCAACACGCTTGCCTCTCGAATCAACTTCTGAGTGCTCCAAATCTATCAAGTTCAGATTTTCACATTAAATTATGCTAAGGGAATGAATTCCAATTGAAAAATATCAATTTTAGCACAAAACCCGAAATTAGCAAAAACCCGACCCCCGGGCCTGCATCTTGGGACTCGAAAAACTTTATACCAAAATGATCCTCATCATCGCACGAGTCCGTACATATAAAGAACTTTGAAATCGGAGTCCAAGTGACCCCTCAAATCACCTCTAAAAGGACTCTTAAACTCAAGCCCTAATTTCCCATTTTTCCACTGATTTTCCCTAATTAAACATTGATAATAAGGTCTTTAATCACATAAAATTGAGTTAATGAGTCCAAAAATCTTACCTCAATGATGCACAAACGTTTTCCCCTTAAAAAATCCTCAAAAAGCTCGGAACCCGCACAACAATGGTGAAAAGAGGGTTAAAATCGTGAAGTCTCCTTTTTATACTTTTCTGCCCAGGCTTTTCGCATCTGCGGCCTATTTCACGCACCTGCGGTCCACACCTGCACTCAGGTGGACCGCACCTGCGGTTTCTCATTAAACCAGGCAAATTCCGCACCTCCGGCTCCACTTCCGCACATGCGACCTCGCAGGTGCGGTCAAGTGTCTGCATCTGCGATGTTTCCCCTAGGCTGGCCAAAAATCGCACCTGCGGGCCCGCACCTACGATCAAATATCCGCAAGTGCGGAAACAACAATGAATTCACACCAGCGGTTGTTTGCTGCAAATTTCCAACTCCGAACTTCCCGTTAACCATCCGAGATAGATCCCGAGCCACTCGGGACCCCCAACCAAACATACCAACATATCATATATGATCATTCAAACTTAGTTGCACCCTCGGAACACCGAAAATAACATCAAAACACCAAAATCACATCAAATTCAAGCCTAAGAACTTTAAAATTTTTAAATTTCACCAACTATGCCGAAACTATCCAAAACACCTTCGATTGATTTGAAATTTTGCACACATATCCAAAATGACATTACGAACCTGTTCAAACTTCCGGAATTCTATTCCGACCCCGATAGCCTATTTTCCACTGCCGACCGGAAATTGCCAAAAACTAACTTTTGCCAATTCAAGCCTAATTCTACACCGGACGTCACAAAAATATTCTGAACACACTCCTAAGTCCCAAATCACCTAACGAAGCTATCTGAACCATAAAATCCGCATGCCGAGGTCGTTTACCAATAAGTCAACTCTCAGTTAACCTTTCCAACTATAAGGCTATTTTTGGAGACTAAGTGTCTCAATTCTCTCTACAACCATTCTGAACCCGAGCCAACCGACTCTAACCCATCATAAACAGTATAACCAACCTATGACAAGGCAAAAACAGTAAATATAATGCAGATTCTATGGAACGATCGATCAGGTCGTTACAAAATCTATCAAGTTCAGATTTTTCACATCACATAACGCTAGGGAGATGAAACTCAATCGAAAAATATCAACTTTATGCACAATTCCCGAAATTAGCCAAAACCCGACCCCCCAGGACCGCATCTCGGAACTCAAAAAACTTTATAGAAAAATGATTCTCATCATCTCACGAGTCTATACATATAAAGAACTCTGAAATCGGAGTTCAAATGATCCCTCAAATCACCCCTAAAAGGTCTCTTAAACTCAAGCCCTAGTTTCCCCTTTTTCCACTGATTTTCCCTAATTAAACACTGCTAATTTGGTTCTTAATCACATATAATCGAGTTAATAAGTCCAAAAATCACACCTCAATGAAGAACAAGTGTTTTCCTCTTCAAAAACCCTCAAAAATCTCGGAACCCGCACAACAATGGTGAAAAGAAGACTAAAAATCGTTAAGTCCCCTTTTTATACTTTTCTGCCCAGGATTTTTGCACCTGCGGTCCGGCTGTGCGCTCAGGTGGACCGCACCCGCAGTTTTTCATTAACCGGACCAAATCCTGCATTTGCGTTCCAGGTATCGCACCTGCGGCCCGCAGATGCGGCTAAGATTCCGCTTCTACGGTTCTTCCTCCAAGGGCTCTAAGCCCGCACCTGCGATCAACATGGCCGCTCCTGCGGCTCGCACCTGCGGTGAGACATCCGCAGGTGCGGAAATAACAGTAGCAGAAACACCAGCAACTGAAAGCTGCATTTTTCAACTCCAAAAATTCTCGTTAACCACCGAAATCAATCACGAGCCCCTCGGGACACCAACCAAACATACCAACACATCATAAATGATCATTCAAACTTAGTTGCACTCTCGGAACACCCAAAATAACATCAAAACACCAAAATCACATCATATTCAAGCTTATGAACTTTGAGATTTCTAAATTCCACCAACGATGTCGAAACCATCCGAAACACTTCTGATTGACCTGAAATTTTGCACACATATCCAAAATGACATCACGAACCTGTTCCAACTGTTGGAATTCCACTCCGACCCCGATAGCCTATTTTCCACTGCCAACAGGAAATCACCAAAAACTAACTTTCGCCAATTCAAGCCTAATTCTACACCGGACGTCCCAAAAATATTTCGAACACACTCCTAAGTCCCAAATCACCTAACGAAGCTATTCGAGCCATAAAATCCGCATTCCGAGTTTGTTAACCAATAAGTCAACTCCCACTTGACTTTTCCTACTATAAAGCTACTTTTAGAGACTAAGTGTCTCAATTCTCCCTGCAACCATTCTGAATCCGAGCCAACCGACTCTAACACATCATAAACAGTATAACCAACATATGACAAGGCAAAAACAGTAATAATAATGCATGTTCTACGTAACGACCGGTCGGGTCGTTACATTCTCCCCCTCTAAACATACGTTCGTCCTCGAACGAGTCTAGAAACATACCTGGAGTCTCAAACAAGTGAGGATATCTGCTCTGCATCTCCCACTCGGTCTCCCAAGTAGCCTCCTCCACTGGCTGACCTCTCTACTGTACCTTCACTGAAGCTATATCCTTAGACCTCAACTTCCTGACCTGACAATCCAAAATGGCCACTGGCTCTACCTCATATGACATATCATCCTCGAGATGAACTGTGCTAAAGTCTAAAACATGAGACGGGTCACCAACATACTTCCGGAGAATCGACACATGGAATATCGGATGCACACTCGATAAGCTGGGTGGCAAGGCAAGTCTATAAGCCACCTCTTCAATCTTCTGAAGCACATCAAAAGGACCAAGAAACCGGGGACTCGACTTTCCTCTCTTCTCGACTCATAACACCCTTCATGGGTGATACCTTCAGCAATACCTTATCACCCTCCATAAAAGACACATCCCAGACCTTCCGGTCCGCATAACTCTTTTGCTTAGACTGCGTCATGCAAAGTCGCTCCTGAATCGACTTCACCTTCTCCAACGCATCCTGAACCAAATCTGTGTGTAATAGCCTAGCCTCACTAGGCTCGAACCAACCAACCGGAGATCTACACCTCCTACCATATAAAGCTTCGTACGGTGCCATCTGAATACTGGACTGGTAGCTATTATTATATGCAAACTCCGCGAGTGGTAGAAACTGATCCCATGAACCCCCAAAATCAATCACACAGGCACACTACATGTCCTCCAAAATCTGAATAGTCCGCTCCGACTGCCCGTCGGTCTGAGGATGAAATGTTGTGCTCAAATCTACCTGAGTACCCATACCTCTCTGCACAACCCTCCAAAACTGAGACATGAACTAAGTACCTCTGTCATAAATGATAGAAACCGGAACTCCATGCAATCGGACAATCTCCATGATGTAGATACCAGCTAACCGCTCCGAAGTATAAATAATACTGACAGGAATAAAGTGCGCGGACTTGGTCAGTCGATCCACAATGACCCAAATTGCATCAAAACCCTTCGAAGTCCGTGGAAGCCCAACTACAAAGTCCATGGTGATCTGCTCCCACTTCCACTCCGGAATATCTAACCTCTGAAGTAACCCACCTGGTCTCTAGTGCTCATACTTGACCTGCTCGCAGTTGAGACACTGACCCGCTAAAGCCTGAACATCAAGTGATAAAGGTCGCTCTGCTACTGAAAGGTAAGCTAGACTCCCCAAACTCTCGGCTCTACGACTCAAAGCAATGGCCATTACATTGGCCTTCCCCGGATGATACAAATAGTGAGGTCATAATCCTTGAGAAGCTCTAACCACCTCCTCTGACGCAAATTCAAGTCCTTTTGCTTCATCAGATACTGCAGACTACGATGATCGGTGAAAATCTCACACTGCACTCTATACAAATAATGGCGCCAAATCTTCAAGGAATGAACAATGGCAGCTAACTCCAGATCGTGCACTGGATAATCTTCTCGTTCACCTTCAACTGTCTAGATGCGTAGGCAATCACCTTACCATTCTGCATCAATACTGCTCCCAAACCAACTCGAGAAGCATCACAGTAGATTGTATAAGAACCCGAACCAGTAGGCAAAACCAATACTGGAGTTGTGGTCAATGCTGACTTGAGTTTTTGAAAGCTCTCCTCACACTCATCAGACCATCTCTATGGAGCACCCTTCTGAGTCAATCTGGTCAAAGGGGAAGCAATAGAAGAGAAACCTTCCACAAAGCGACGGTAATATCCCGCCAAACCAAGGAAACTCCTAATCTCTGTAGTTGAGGACGGTCTGGGCCAACTCTGCACCGCCTCTATCTTCTTTGGATCAACCTGAATACCCTCACTGTACACCACGTGCCCCAAGAAACCTACTGAACCAAGCCAAAACTCACACTTGGATAATTTTTCATAAAGCTTCTCCTCCCTCAACCTATGCAACACAACCCTCAAATGTTGAGCATGCTTCTCCCGGCTACGGGAATATAACAGGATGTCATCAATGAACACAATGATGAAAGAATCAAGATAGGGCTGAAACACGCTATTCATCAATTGCATGAATGCGGATGGGGTATTGGTCAGCCTAAATGACATAACCAAAAACTCATAATGACCATATCTGGTCCAGCAGTCTTCGAAATGTCAGAATCCCGAATCTTTAACTGATGATACCCGGACCTCAAGTCAATCTTAGAGAGCACTCTAGCTCCCTGAAGCTGGTCAAACAAGTCATCAATACGGCAAAGGATACTGGTTTTTCACTATAACCTTGTTTAGCTGTTGATAATCAATACACATGTGCATAGAGCCATCCTTCTTCCTCACAAACAACACTGGTGCACCCCAAGGTGACACACTAGGCCGAATGAACCCCTTGTCTAAGAGTTCCTGAAGCTGCTCTTTCAATTCCTTCAACTCCGTTGGTGCCATACGATAAGGTGGAGTAGAGATAGGCTAAGTGCCTGGCACCAAGTCAATACCAAAATCAATGTACGTGTCAGGTGGCATGCCTGGCAGGTCTGCAGAGAATACGTCCGAAAAATCACAGACCACAGGAACAGAATCAACAGAAGGAGTCTCACTACTAACATCCCTCACAAAAGCAAGATAAGATTCACATCCTTTCTCAACAATACGCTGAGCTTTCAAGTAAGAAATCACTCTGCTAGGCACATACTCAATAGACCCTCTCCACTCAACTCTCGGAACTCCAGGCATAACCAGGGTCACGGTCTTAGCGTGACTATCAAGAATAGCATGACATGGGGATAACCAATCCATGCCCAGTATCACATCAAAATCAACCATACTGAGCAACAACAAGTCTATTCGGGTTTCCAGACCCCCAATAGTTATAACACACGACCGGTATACACGGTCCACAACAATAGTATCGCCCACCGTAGTCGAAAAATGAATAGACGTAACTAAAGACTCACGGGGAATACTCAGAAAGTGAGAAAAATACGACGAAACATAAGGGTATGTGGAACCAGGGTCAAATAAAGCCAAAGCATCACTGTGACAGACTGAGATAGTACCTGTAATCACCGCATCGAAGTCCATGGCATCAGGCCTAGCTGGGAGTGTATATATACGTGGCTGGCCTCCACTTGCTCAACCTCCCCCTCTAGGGCGGCCTCTAGCTGCCTGACCATGGCTGCCTGGGTAGGTGGTGAAGTGACTGGGGCTGATGTCAAGGGTTGAACCCTCTGCTGAGATGTACTACCAGGACGACGAGGACACTTCCTCCATAAATGCCGAGACTCTCCACACTCAAAATAACTACCTGGAGCTGGAGATGGGGACTGAAGAGAACCCATGCCACCAGGATAGCTACCGGATGAACCATGTATAGAAGAACCCTGGAATGATGATACTATGGAGGAACTTTAAGCTGGAAGGGAACTAAAGGATGAACGTCCCGGATAAGAGTTGCGTGGACCTTGCCATGAAGATGCGCCACTATAAGCTGGGCGAGCTGGCTGGGGAGGTCTAAATGGACGACCTCTACTGTGTTGAAACTGCCCCCTGGAAGGAGCACCACTAAAACTACCTGATCCCCGAGGCCTCTTGACCTCCCTCTCCTCATGCTCTTGCATGCGAACCGACTCGATATCTCGAGCAATGTCTATGGCACCTGACACCCTCTCTCTAGTCATCAAAATCTGGAGTTGATACGTGCGACCATCTACAAACCTCTTGATCTTCTCCCTATCAGTAGGGACTAACTTAGAAGCATGTCGAGCCAACTCAGAAAATTGCATCTCGTACTGTGTAACTGACAGCTCTCCCTGGCGCAGCTACTCAAACTGCATGCGCTGCTCCTCCATGTGGGACTGAGGAACATACTTCTCCAAAAATATCGTGGAGAACTGATTCCAGGTGAGAGGTGTTGAACCAACCGGCCTACGCCTCTCAAATGCCTCCCACCAAGTGAAAGCAGCACCAACAAACTGGAATGTAGCAAACGAGACCCCACTGGTCTCCAGAATACCAGCACTACTGAGTATCCTCTGACACTTATCCAGAAATCCTTGGGCATCCTCACCCTCTGTGCTGCTGAAAGTCGGAGGTTGAAGTCTATTAAACCTCTCCAGCCTATGCTGCTCATCCTCGAGCATAGATGGGAACACATAGTCCTGAACTGGAGCAACCGGTTGGGCAGGGAGTTCCCTCGGTGCCTGAATACCCTGTACAACCTGCTCAGGTGTCCGGGCAGCTGGAGTCTGAGTTCCTCCCTCGGCCTGAGATGTAGCGGCAGTAGTAGACATAGCAACTGCCTGAGCTAAACAGGTACACACAGCCAAGATCTAAGCAAGGGTCTGCTGAAGACCCAGAATGACAATAAGCACTACCGGTGCCTGAGCCTGTCCTGCTGGAGCACCCTCGGCGGGAACCTGCTCCTGGATAGTAGAGGGATCCACTTGTACTGTCCCGGCTGCTTCACGGGTTGGTCCCCTAACTCCATCATGGCCTCGAGCTCATGGGTCCAGCTGGTGTCTGGTCACCCTGATCCGTAGCGTGTGTCCTCGCCATTTATGAGAGAATGAAACAACAGGAGTTTAGATTTCAAGAACTAATAGAATGGCACGACAGAGTTCAAGAAAATGATACTTTTCCTAAGAGTTCTGTAGGCTCTCGAAGATAAGTACAGACGTCTCAGTACCCATATGTAAGACTCTACTAAACCTGCTCATGACCGCTGACTCTGATGTAACCTAGAGCTCTGATACCAACTTGTCACGACCCCAAATCCTAACTGGTCGTGATGGCGCCTATCGCGGAACTAGGATATCCATTATCACATAACTACACATTTCTTTTAATAGCATTTCTCAAAAAACATTAATAACCAGTATAAATCTTTCTAAATCTTTAAACAACAATAATAATTTAACAGTCTAAACTATTCCCCAAAGCTTGAGTCAACTGATCATGAGCATCTAAGAATAAGACTAATACTGCTAATGTCATAATACAATGTCTCAAAACAAATACTAAATACTAAATGAATGAAGGGAAATGGATAAGTTGCGGAAGTTGGAAAGCTAACTTTAAATCCCGAATGCTGACGATGAACGAACTCAGATGGCTACTGCTCAGAACCAGTACCTGGATCTGCACAGAGAGGTGCAGGGAGTAATGATGAGTACGCTAACTCAGTAGTAATGGAAATAAATCATGTCTGAAGATAATAAACACACAGTACAAAACACCAATTCACAAATAGTAAAATATTGAGTCTTAATCAAATATACATTCAGTAAATATGTTTAAAAACCACTTCCCATAAAAATCCTTTGAACCAGTATATTTTCAAATGTTTCTCAGTATAATTCCCAAAATATCAGTGTAAAAGGATGAATTGACTCATATTTAGAACTCAACAAAATATCATCAAAAACCGTCCATCGGGCCAAATCATCACTCATAAATAGTCACCCAGCACCTCACCATCACTCAGTAACAGTCACTCACCACCTCACAGTGACTCATGCCTCCCAATCACTCGTCACTCGGCACTCGCACTTGCACTCGCACTCAGTAGGTACCTGCGCTCACTGGGGTGTATACAGACTCCGGAGGGGCTCCCACAGCCCAAGGCTATAAATAGCCAAATCATGGCATCAATCTCTCAGGCACTCGGCCTCTCTCATATCATAAATATCCTCACAATGTTGGCCCTCGGCCTCACTCAGTCAGAAACTCACAACATGCCACTCGGGCCATAAATAAACAGGGTTCTCGACCCAAAACAGTATTTCATTTCAAGAAATAATAACTATCAATAAATCTGAGTGTCAAACAATTTATAGGAAAGACTGAGTGTAAAATCATAATTTCTAAGTGAGGAATATCGGGTAAATAGCCCCCAAGGGGTTTAAACATATCAGCATTAGGCCCCAAACATGGCTTACAACCCAAATATATATCAAAACATAGTAGTACCGTTTAACATATGATTCAAAAACAGTTTCGTAACTCAATAGTTGCCTCAGAAGGAAAAAATTTCCAATTTCCCAATTCGTGCATGTCGCACACTCGTCATCCAGTGTGTGCATCACTCCAAAACAGTGAAAGGATGTAAAGTCCGGGGTTTCAAACCCTCAGGACAGGATTTAAAGACATTACTTACCTCAAACTAGCCCGAAAAGATACTCCGCCACACGCTTTCCCCTTGAATCAACTTCTGAGTGCTCCAAATCTATCAATTTCAGATTTTTCACATCAAATTACGCTAGGGAGATGAAACTCAATCGAAAAATATCAACTTTATGCACAATTCCCGAAATTAGCCAAAACCCGACCCCGGGCCCGCATCTCGGAACTCGATAAAATTTATACCAAAATGATCCTCATTATCTCACGATTATTTACATATAAAGAACTCTGAAATCGGAGTTCAAATGACCCCTCAAATCACCCCTAAAAGGTCTCTTAAACCCAAGCCCTAGTTTCCCCGTTTTCCATTGATTTTTCCTAATTAAACACTGTTAATTTGGTCCTTAATCAAATATAATCGATTTAATAAGTCCAAAAATCTTGCCTCAATGAAGAACAAACATTTTCCTCTTCAAAAACCCACAAAAAGCTCGGAACCCGCACAACAATGGTGAAAAGAAGACTAAAAATCGTTAAGTCCCCTTTTTATACTTTTCTGCCCAGGCTTTTCGCACCTGCGGTCTGCACCTGCACTCAGGTGGACCGCACCTGTGATTTTTCATTAACCGAACCAAATCCCCCATATGCGGCCCAGGTTTCGCACCTGCGGCCCGCAGATGCCGGTAAAATTCCGCTATGCGGTTCTTCCTCCAAAGGACCTGTAACGACCCGACCGGTCGTTTTGATATCCAGCGCGTCGTTCAGCAGTTGGGAGTCATAAACAACTTCATTTCGGTTATTGTGACTTGTGTGTATGGTCAGAGTTGAAATTCAGGAGGTTTAGAGTTAAATTGAAAGGAAAATTCTCATTTCAGAAGCCTTAAAGTTGAAGAAATTGAGTAAGACTAGAATTTTGAGTAAACGACCTCAGAATCAGGATCCGAAGGTTCCAGCAGGTTCGTATGGTGGTTTAGGACTTGGGCGTATTTCCGTATCGGGATTTGGATAACCCGAGAGCGTTTCGGTGTATATTGTGGAAGTCAGCATTTTTGAAGAAATTTCCTAAGTTAGGCTTGAAGCGCATCTCGATAATTTTGATGTCTGTTTGGGATTCCGAGTCTGGGATAGCTTTGTATGGTGATTCTGTAGTTGGGAGCGCGATTGGAAGTGAATTCGGATATCCGGAAGCCAATTTGAGGTTATTTGGCTAAAGTTAGAATTTGAAGGTTCTTGAGAAAATCCGACCGGAAGTGGAAATTTTGATACTGGGGTCGAAATGCGATTCCGAAAGTTGGAGCAGGTCCGTTAATCGAATATGACTTGTGTGCAAAATTTTGGGTCAATCGGACGTGATTTGATAGGTTTCGACATCCGATGTGGAAGTTGGAATTTTCAAAGTTCATAAAGTTTGAATTCTAGTGCGATTCGAGATTTTGGCGGAATTTGATGTGATTTGGGGCCTCGAGCAAGTTCGTGGGATATTATGGGACTGAGTCGTGTGTTTGGACGGGGTCCCGGGGGCCTCGGGTGTGTTTCGGGGTGGTTTCGGACCACTTTTCTCTATTTTTGTTGTTGTTGGTTTTCTGGTGTTGCTGGTGTTCTATTCGATCGCAGCCTTTGTTGTGCGATCGCGGAGAAGGCTGGGGCTGGGCTATGCGATCGCGGAGAAGGATTTTGGGGCAGCTGTTCGTTGGCTTCCGCGATCGCGAAGGTAATTCCGCAATCGCGGAGAGGAAAGATCTGGGCAGTGTTGTTTATAAAACGGGATTTTGGCATTTCCTTCATTCACTTCATATGCTATGGACGAATATGGAGAGCATTTCGGGGGGGGGGGGGGAGGGGGGGGATTTCATCAAGCTACAGAGGTAAGATTTTTCTACTCAATTCTAAGATTAAATACAAGATTGTTACATGGATTTGAACTTGAAAATTGTGGGAAAGTTGGGATTTTTGGAAGAAAACCTAGAATTGATAAAATGTGATTTTTGCCACAAATTGAGCATAAATTTTGGAGTAAATTGTGTAATTGAATTAGTAAAGTTTCGGGTAGAGATTTTCTTCAAGAAATTCGAAGTTCGGGCACGTGAGCCCGAGGGCATTTTGGTCATTTCATTTAGCCGGGCTGAGGAACTCTGTAATTTGAATTTGTTATGATCAATTGAGTATACTTTCATTGAATTATCGTTACTTGGATAGTTTGGGGGCGTTGCGCATCCGTTGGGGTCGTCGTAGGGGCTCGGAAGCCGGTGATGAATCTTCGGAGCGAGGTGAGTCTCCTTTCTAACATTGTAAGAGGGAATTGTCCCCATAGGTGTTCTATATGATTTGTGTAATTGTTTGTGGGGGAGCTACGTACGTACCAAGTGACGAGAGTTCATACGTAGAGGCTATTGTTGTTATGTCCGGGTAGTTAGGCCCCACATCATGCCCTGTGTTCTTCTCGTACGGAATTATATGCTATGAAACCTTATTATATGTATTTTTGTTTCTCTGAGATTTATGGAATTTAAATAAAATGAAAGAAATTGTTTTACGGAAAATAATATGAAAGGGATTGTTTTACGGGAAGTAGTATGAAAGAAATTGTTTATGGAAAGTATTATGAAAAGGAAAGAATATTGTGTGTGCATGTGACCGCTTCGAAATTTACATCCCGCGATCGGAGTGTGTTTACCCCCACTCTTATAGGATCGGGTCGTACGCCACGGCGGATTTAAAGATACATTTATGGGAGCGGGCCGTACACCATGACGGATTTAAATATACATTTATGGGAGCGGGTCGTACGCCACGGCAGATTTAAAGATGCATTTATGGGAGCGGGCCGTATGCCACGGGGGATTTAAAGATACATTTACGGGAGCGGGTCGTATGCCACGGCGAACTTAAAGGTGCACTTTTGGGACGGGCCGATCGACCCTCGGCATATATATGTATATATACATAGGATATACCTCTTGTGACTTAAACTGTTAAATTGATTTAAGGACGTCAATTGTTAAATGTATTCATGAATAAAGACTTGTCAGTTGATTGGGGGAAAATGAAAAGGAGGAGTGAGAGAAATAAACTCCGAGTTATAAAAAGATAATCAGGATGTTGTGAGATGGGTTGCGGGATTTAGGAAGCATGGTCTCGTGAATCAAGGTCACTCGGGATGAGTGAGGTTTGATCTTCTATGAGTTGAAGGAAGTTACTATTACCTTTGAGGCAACTAAAGATGATTAAAAGAAGATAGATTGGTTAGCCATGGTTGAAATGGCACAAGTATGGCAGTGATCAGTTCCTTCGGCATGATTGAGTACGTGTACGGTCTGTGCAGATATGTGTGGGGCCTGTCGGCCGTCGTAATAGATTTTAGTTGGAAAAATTCAAGTGTTATGGCATGTCAGGTGTAGGCGGGTCCCAGAAGGGTTATGGTGGTTCAGACCACTACTTAAGGATTTGCATGTATTGTCATTGTGGGAGCTCACTTGTGTGTTGTTATGGTTCTCAGTAATTGAGGTGACTAAAGGCTCTATATGATGGAGTGTTCACCCTAATATTGGTTTTGGAGTTATGATGGAATTCTCGCACTATTTCATATTGGCATGTTAGGTGCAGTTAGCAGTATGT
>ML249098.1:0-14502 GCA_005239495.1 Nicotiana undulata
AGTATTTCAGATGTTGTGCTGCTCGATCTGTTGGGCCCCAAGTTTAGTTAGCTAGTATGTTTAATGGCTAACTCGATCGAATACATTATCGAGTGCCAGTCGTGCCTCCCCTAGTTTGGGGCGTGTCATGATTGGTTATAGCTGAGACCCTTGTCGGGCATTTATTGAGTTATTAATTGATGTTTTTCCCTTGCCGGGTGTTTTGAACTTCCAATTTCCACTATGATTTACTCCTTGCCATTATATCTGTTATTATTTGGTGAGGAAGAGTGTAAAGCACGAAAGGTGATGCCGTGCCATGATATCTGATTACATTGCATAGTGAGGAAGAGTGTAAAGCACGATGGGTGATGCCGTGCCATGATTCATATTGATTATAAGCTCGAAGGTTAAAGACGTGCCATGACTTTTATTGATTATAAGCATGAAGGTTAATGTCGTGCCATGATACATTGTACACTGCTTTGTGAGGAAGAGAGTAAAAGCACGAAGGGTGATGTCGTGCCATGATATTTGATTACATTGCATAGTGAGGAAGTGTAAAGCACGAAGGGTGATGCCGTGCCATGATACTTGATTACATTGCATTGTGAGGACGAGAGTAAAAACACGAAGGGTGATACCGTGCCATTGTTTATATTTCTGGTACTTATACTTGTTTCGTTGGCTATTGTGTTAGATTGCCTCCCTTGTTTACTTCTATCTGTCAATTTGACTGCTTCATTTCACTTGTTCCTCTTTACTGCTCCCGTATCCTTACTTGTCTGCTTATCTCTTTCCTTGTATTATCCCTGTTACCTGCTGTAGAATAGGAAAGGTTATCATTATTGTCAAGTCTAGCCTCGTCACTACTTCGGTCGAGGTTAGGCTCGGCACTTACTCAGTACATGGGGTCGGTTGTACTGATGCTACACTGTACTTCTTAATGTTGTGCAGATCCCGCATCCGGACCCAGTGGACCGCATTGAGGGAGTCACCTTCAGTCCACCCAGAGCTTCAAGGTATACCCGCTGGCGTTCGTGGGCCTTGGTGTCTCTCCTGCATTTGGATTCCTTATTGTCTTACCTTTTCTCCTAGTTTCAAGACAAATATATATTTCTCTTCAGACCCTGTATTTAGCACTCAGTTTAGATAGACCATGAGGTTGTGACACCCCGATTTTGGGATTATGCGATGCTGTTATCTTTACTATGTCATTACACATTTACAGAGTATTGTTACATTTCCGCTAATAAAGTTATAAAGTATGTTGGATATTTCAGTCAAGATTCTGAAGGGTATTTATTTTACTACTGTTGAATGGATTTAAAAGTATTAATGTGTAGTATACGTTGGCTTGTCTAGCGGGTTCAAAGTTAGACGCAGTCACGGTCTGAAAGGTGGGATTTCGGGTCGTGACAACTCTAATTAAGACTTGCCATGATCATATCTCACATGCACCAGTCATGGAACCAACAGTTGCAGTAGACACTCAGACAATTGAACCAGCTGATACCACAGTGGATTCAGCTGATACTTCTACTATGCCCCAGTCTGTAGAATCAGTTGGAGTGCAACCAGTCACAGGTCCAATCATAAGTGAGTCACATATGGAGCAAATACCTACAGATGAAACTAGTGTCAAGAAATCTAGCAAGATTTCAAGACCTTCCATATGGCTGAAGGACTATATTACACCTCGAGCACTCAATATCATCCTCATTATATTTCAAACACTATGTCCTACTCTCATCTGTCAGCAAACTACAAGGCCTATTTGGGTGTGTTTTTAGAAACAGTTGAACCAAAGAGCTTCAAGGAAGCTTGTCAAGACAAAAACTAGGTAAAAGCAATGTCACAAGAGATTAAAGCTCTTAAAGACAATGCAACATGGGAAATTGTTGACCTACCTGCAGGAAAAAGGGCCATAGGATCCAAATGGGTGTTTAAAATAAAGTATAAGGCAAATGGGGAAATAGAGAGATACAAGGCTAGGATAGTAGGAAAGGGTTATACACATCAAGAAGGGTTGGACTATCATGAGACCGTCTCCGCTGTAGCTAAAATGGTTAGTGTGAGAAAAACCATAAGCATAACAACCTCTAGAGGACGAAATCTGTTTCAAATGGATGTCAATAATGCTTTTTTGAAATCTGCCTCAAGGTTTCCATAAACAAGGGGAGTATAAGGTCTGCAAACTACTTAAATCACTATATGGTCTTAAGCGAGCCTCAAGTCGATGGAACATCAAATTAGCTGAGGCCTTGGTGGAAGCATGGTATCATTAGAGTGCTTATGATCATTCACTCTTCACTAAGAATACAAACTCTGACATTGTTATTATCTTAGTGTTTGTTGATGACTTGCTCATTACTGGAAGAAATGCAGAACTGATAGATGAAGCCAACCAGACACTACACAATTCCTCTAAAGTTAAGGATTTAGGGGAGCTGAGATATTTCCTTGGTATTGAGGTTCTAAGATCAAAGAAAGGGATCCTACTCACATAGAGGAAGTATGCTCTTCAGTTGATATCAAAAGTTGGGCTTGCAAGAGCTAATCAATCTCCACCCTAATAGAACTTAACTAGAAGTTAACCACTATTGAATATGACAAACATGTAGGGGTGAATGGGGATGAAGAATTGGAGGACATAGGGACTTATCAAAGACTCATTGGTAAGCTGCTCTACTTGACCATCACCAGACTAGATCTCAGTTTTGCAATCCAGGTACTCAGTCAGTTCATGTAACATTCCAAACAATCTCATTGGGATACAGCACTGCGAGTCGTAAAATATGTGAGGCAGTACCAGGTCATGATATTTTGATAAGCACAGGGACTATAGATACATTGTCTGCTTATTGTAATTCGGTGTGGGCCTCCTGCCCTAATACTAGGAGGTCTGTCACATGGTATGTCATCAAGTTAGGAGATTCTTTGTTTTCATAGAAGTCAAAAAAATAACAAATTGTCAGTCGAAGCTCAGCTAAAGCTGAGTACAGAAGTCTAGCAGCAGCTG
Source organism: Nicotiana undulata (assembly GCA_005239495.1). Lineage (NCBI taxonomy): Eukaryota > Viridiplantae > Streptophyta > Magnoliopsida > Solanales > Solanaceae > Nicotiana > Nicotiana undulata. The sequence continues at coordinate 3,002 of ML249098.1, forward strand.
CTGCAGAAATCACATGGTTCTTAGGATTGCTTAAGGAATTGCAGGTCCATGTTCAGTAGCCAGTGTCTATACACTGTGATAGTAAGGCGGCTCTGCAAATAGCTGCTAATCCTACATTCCATGAACGCACTAAACACATCGAGATTGATTGTCATTTTGTTCGAGAGAAGATCAAGAATGGACAGTTGGCACCACAATATATTTCTACCAGTTTGCAGTTGGCTGACCTCATGACCAAAGGCTTGTGTTCATCCCAGCACCATTTGCTCTTTTCCAAGCTTGGTGTGTTCAATGTGTTTCACCCCCAGCTTGAAGGGGAGTATTCTTGTATATACTAGATTAGGATGTACTTGTAACTAGTAGAGGGACTAAACTGTAAATAGGAATGAGGAGTTAGTTGGAGTCGGTTAAGTGGTTTATAAAAGGGGACCACTCACGTGTAATGAAGACATAAGAAAGAAAACCAGCTCATCTTCTTCGTCAAATTTCTGCATCTCCCCACTTCTCTCCTTCTCCTTCGATATTGTTTTGCTTGCATGTGCACTATTCCCGATGAATTGAGCTGAATTTTTCTTATCAGATATATTTAACTCAAAAATAGGACAAATCCTAGGTCCGAGTAGCATGACAAAAGTTTTGGCATGGAAACATCCTTCAAGTAGCATCTTCAAATTTTATGGATCCGGATCCGGAACTCTATAACATCCTGTCCAATTTATTAGATTCGAATCAATTATTTATGCAAAGTAAAGTCTTATGTACAGAATTTAAATCAACACTATTGAGTTCAGATTAACCCATAGCTTATCCGCTAGATCCACTCCTAATCTTAGGGACTCGGACACTAGCTTAGCAATGGCATAACAGAAAGTGTGAATATAAACAAGCTTTTGGAAGTAACTAACTTCAACCATAAAAACATGCAAGCAAAAAACTTACAGATGGAAATTAAGGACAAAGGTGCTTAAAGGTGAATAGACAAAATATGAAAAATGTAGAGATTTTATTACAATTAGATAAGCTTCTTCTTTTCAAAAAATGACTTCAAATGCCAAACTTGGAGACCAGCCACGGACAAGCAAATAAGTAAAGATAGTACAGTAAAAGTGGCCATCTTGGAATTAGTTGCTCTGTTTAATTCTTGCATTTCTTCCTCCCTGTACAACTCGCACAGTAAAAGTTAGAATTTAACTATATACATGGACAGTGTAAAGAAATTTTATAACATTATCTACTATGCTGGTAGCTGTATTTTCAAGTAACTAATTTCATTTGTTATATATACTTTAGCTTACCAGATTTAATGAAAATTTAATTTTATACTGTCAATATATAGAGGCAATAGCAATGACATGTTTATGATCGTACCGTTCGCGAAGATAAAACATCTCATCATGAATGGAAGTGATTATATCGAACAGTTTCTGCAGCTCAATTTCCATCACCTACATACAAGGGTTGTTTAGTGACAAATAACTATACTTTTCTATCAGTATAAAATTACACTTATCCAGACTGCGAAAAGAACCTATATATCGATGAAAAACTGAACTCCATGAATTGAAAGAGCTAAACTGCTTACTTCAATCTGGCCTTTCTTGGCAATTTTAGACCAATCTTTAGCAGCAACCCCAGATTTCCAATCAAAGTCTATTGACAAGTTTAGTGGTGGCTTATGATCTGCTGCCCAAAAACAAGCCAAATAGTCACCTCCCTCAGATGCTGTAAAGGCAAATGTACCAGATTCTACATGATCCATGAAGTGATAATTGTTCCCATATGGAGAAGTCACCTGCATCGTAAAGCTTCCATAACAACAAATGCACAAGCTGATTGAAACAGTGGCGGAGCCAGTATTTTCACTAAGAAAAGTTGAAACAAAAAACTAAAGAGATTCAACATATTGTGTACATAAAAAAAATTCATTTGCTTGCCGAACGAGTGTGACATTAGTCTAAGCACTTAACGTAAAATTCTCAAAACAAACCAAATGGCATTTCATTTGCTATTAATTAAGGTCATACAGACAATTTAAAGGCAAATTTTGATGAATTCAAAAATAAGGAAGGGAGTTACCCGAACAGTGAGTTTGTGGTTATCCGGCAAGGGGTAACCGTCATTAGGATTGACAAGAGAGTATTTGCCAACAGTCACGGCGTCATGCTTAATGTCCTCTGCTATACATTTTGATGTTCCAGAGATCAAGTCGAATCGCATTGCATCCACCAACACCAACGATGATAATAATAATACTATAATTATCCAAATCAATATTGACTTTATTGTCTTTCTAAACATCGTCATCTCTATAAACTAAAGACACAGATCGATAGAATTTGTATAGAAAATGTCAAGTGAGCTGTAAATGCTTTAGATCTCATCTAAATCACACAGACATTGGTTATGTTGCAATGATCCTTCTTTTGTTTTGAATATATTCGTGACAAGAAAATAGGTGCACTAAATTGGGTATTTCATAATTCTTTTAAAGATATTCAAAATAAAGTACAATACTTCCATACATGTGTTCAGAATGCATATCCATAAATGAATAACTGAAACATACTCTATCTATTTTGTTTAATGAAGTTATTTAATTGCGACATACTACTCTCATTCCATCAATTTATATGACGTAGTTTGACTAGGCACGAAATTAAAAAAAGATTTTTAAAACTTACAATATTAAAAGTTTGAAGAATAAAAAAAATGTGGGGCCATAATATGACTATAAAAACTTCTCATATCTTCTATTTATATATAATATATAATAATATATATATATATATATATATATATAATCTATCTATATAGAAAGGAAAAACAATGTGAGATTGACAAGTGGAATTCCCTATTGCTAACACCTGTAAAACATTTGGACATATAGTTGGAGTTATTGTCTTCAAAGTCCCACACGCACAGGTAATTCAAATCTCGCATGATTTATGGGATCCATTACTCCCACACTCACAGGTAATTCAATACCCACGTTTTGGCTTTCATTAATATTCCCACGTTCACAGAAAGTAATTCAATTCCCACGTTTTGGCTTAGTGGTACTGCCCCAAAACCGTCGCCGTTATCCCACCATTGATGTACCTCCCAAACGTGGGCTTCCAACTAAAAAAACCATATTTTATCTGCACATGTATATATATCGGATTTATGTGCTTTATATTTTCAAAACCTTTTCAACTTCATATTTTATCTACTCAGTATACCAGTCTGATTAATTTACTTTGCAAATATGGCGACACAAATTCATGATATCAAACAAATTTCAGGCAACTCAATGCAATGGAATCTTAAAGTTAGAGTCGTTCGAATGTGGGTAATGCCGGATCGCTTTAAGCCGGAAATACCATATTCAATTGAATTGGTTTTACAGGATTCTAAGGTAACATATCAAACTTTCTCATACTTTCAAACTTATTAATTCTATACTAGGAGGAATCAGAATGCTACATCAGTTGCATATAAGTCACATAAATCCGGCATTATGAGAAAGTTGATGTTCCGAGGTTCATCTGTTTTGGGGCAGCCTGCTAAGTGTTGATTGTTTTTTCATCTTTACGCATAACTGTTGTAGCATTCTGGTTCTTATAGATTGTTGATAAAACTTATATGCGACTGATGTACCATTCTGATTCCCATTTGAAGACAAAGAAGCGCTTTTTGATTTCCTTGATAATATTAATCATGATAATTCAAGAATTATAGCAGTTAGATTACATGGAGTTGGATTCCGCGGCTCGATTCCTGTTAACACTCTAAGCCGCTTATCTGCTCTTCGGATCTTGAGTTTAAAGGTCTAATAGCCTTACTGGCCCTTTCCCTTCTGATTTTGCAAACCTGGGAAATTTGACTTCTCTGTATCCTTCATAAACATCATTCCTAAAATAGCATTCTGCTTCTTATATATAAAACTTATATGCGACTGATTGGTTGTAAAACTTAAAATAAATGTTGTACCATTCTGCTTCTTATAGATTGTTCAACATATCTTCACTACTAAAACTTATATGCGACTGCTGTTTTGTCTATATACTTCACTTAATTTGCATAAATTCTCTATATGGCATTCTGGTTTTTCATATAAAATAGGTAGGATAACTTTAGGCAGTGATCTCCGCTATATACGAGCTTATAATTGTGCGCTAATAATGAATCTGATTTTGTAGGGTGATCGTATACATGCTTCAATCGGAAAGTATGTTCTCAAGTTTTTTAGGAACAAGATACATGAACTTCGCTTATATCGTATGAACTACTTTGTCGTCGGACCAAATAATCTGAAGTTGAGGACTACGCCACACAACCTGAGGCTGACATTTACTCAAAAGACATTTATTCAGGAAACAAATGATCCTTCATTTCATATGAATATCTTTAACTTGCGCCCTTTTGACCAACTAACAAATTAACATGATGTCGATGAGATAAAATTACTCGGTAATTCTTCTTTTCATTTGTAACGAAATAATGGTATTTGTAAAACTATGTGACTCACTTTTATGATATATATATATATATATATATATAGATGTTGTTGGTCAGGTTGTGACCTATGAAGATGTTAAGACTTACAAGCAAGGAGACGACGAAAGTGTGTTTATTAATGTTGTACTCGAAGATGATCAGTAAGTAATTGAAAATTTTAAATAATATTTTATGGATAACTTACCTATATATGTCTATATTAACCTTACGATGCAACGTATAGGAGGAAAAGGATTGTGGCAACCTTATGGAGCGAACTTGTGGATCAAATTCAACATCACTTGAATGAATCTACCGATGAGCCTTTGATTGTTGTTTTTCAGCATATGAAACCTCAAAAATTTTGAGGTTTACCATATATTACATGGTTTTTCTATTTTAGTGTATACGTTTTGTTATGTCTACAATATTTATTTATTTTTCATATTATTTATAGGCAATTACTCTGTGCGTAGCTGTTGGTATCAGACAAAGATATGGATAAACTCTACGTTGCCACAGTCTACTAACTTTAAATCGAGGTTTGTCACGTGTATACTCATTTTCATTATGCACACAAAATATAACAATAGTATTTATGAATAATAATTTTCGACTTATGCAGGTTACTTGCAGAACGTCAGTCAAACATTGAGCGAATCACCCAAACAAGTTCTCAGCAAAGTTACTATGTTAGAGATGAGTTAGACAAAGGAATTGTAGAGTTTAAAACTATTAGGGATTTAGTTCAGTGCACGCAAGTGAGTTTAATTAACTTTGCCAATTATATGTACGTTATGTTTTCTGTTTTTCATTTATAATAAACTTTTGTAAATTTAAATAGGAAAGTAGCTGTTGGATTGCGGCAAAATTGGTAAGTTTGGAACTTGACCGGGGATGGTCATACTTGGCATGCAACAAGTGTAGTCGAAAGGTTGATAAAGTTGGAAATAAATACTTTTGTAAGAAATGCAATGAAGAACAATTTTCATGTACTCACATGTAATTACTATCTATGTTTATTTAAAATTTTATATATTTAAACAAAAATCATAAGGTTAATCAAAATTGAGTTGCAGGTATAGGCTTCAAGTACGAGTTATGGATGGAACCACTTTTATCTCATTGTTGCTTTGGAATCGAGAGGCTATGCGGCTTATAGGGTGGTCCGCAAAAGAACTTAAGGAAAGCTTACTTGAGGTATACTACAAAAGTTATTTTGATTAACTATAAAAATATTTCTAACCTATGAATTTTGGTGTAGAATTCATTTGCGGATGCTGACTGTTCTTATCCAAGTGAACTGGACGCTATTCTTTATAAAAAATTAATTCTCAAAGTTATTGTTAAGCAAGAGAATATTGAGTCTCAGTTCGAAGTCTACAAAGTTCTTAAGCTTACTGATGATGATGACCTTTTAAAGGAATACAACCACAGTGTATTCGAAGACAATATCACCGTAAATATTTTTACCTCACAAACCTCCTCACACAAAATTTAAGTATAAATACTTTTGCACTCATAGAATGAATGTTCTATTTAATTTCTGTTTAACAATGTCACGACCCCAAGTCCTAACAGGCCGTGATGGCGCCTATCGTGGAACTAGGCTAGCCGACCATCACTTTACTACGCGTTTATTCAATTATAGCAGTTCACAGTTAAATAATAAGCATGCAACCATAGCATTAATAATATAATTAAGTTTTAGCGTCCCCATAATATTCTAAATAAACCTCCCAAGAACTGGAGTCAATAGTCATGAGCATCTAAGAATGAGTAAATCTAACTCTGCTAAAACTATAATATATGTCTCTGAATCAAATACTAAAACTAAATAAGGAAGGGAAATGAAGAAGCTGTAGACGCTGGACAGCTACCTCGAAATCCCGTGAAAATGTTGCTATCAACTGCGTCAGCTACTGCTGCGAGCTAGTACCTGGATCTGTGCACAGAGGCACATGGAGTCTTTATGAGTACGCCAACTCAGTAGTAATGAAAAGAAATCACAGTCTGAGTAATATAAACACANCTTTCTCGTAGCAACATTTTTCAGTATCAGCCCATCAGGCATCCTCACAATCACTCTGCCCATCAGGCAACCTCACAATCACTCTGCCTATCAGGCAACCTCACAATCACTCTGCCCATCAGGCAACGCCACAATCACTCTGCCCATCAGGCAACCTCACAATCACTCTGCCCATCAGCAAACCTCACAATCACTCTTCACAGGGCCCCGCGGGCATCACTCAATCGGTACCGGCACTCACTGGGGGTTTGTTACAGACTCCGGAGGGGCTCCTACAGCCCAAGCGCAATAATAAGCCACAACATGGCATAATTCACACACAATATAGGCCCGCAGCCTCACTCATATCATATCATCCTCACAATATAGGCCAGCAGCCTCACTCAGTCAGACACTCTCAATTTGCCCCTCAGGCAAAAATATATCGGGTTCTCGACCCAAAAACAATGTTTCATTTTCAAGAAGTAGTTCAAAATACTCTGAGTGTCAAAACAATTTCACAGAAAAGACTGAGTGAAAAATGAGAACATATCAGTGAGAAAAATATAGTAAACACAACCCTCAAAGGGTAAACAAGTCGGCACTAGGCCCCAAACACGGCTTACAGCCCAAAACATATCATAATATATAAATACTATTTAAGCAAAGGCTTAAAAATCGATTTCGCAACTCAATAGTCGCCTAAATAGGAAACATGTTCCAAAGTTTCCACCTTTTCATATCAAAACCCGTGAAAGGGTGCATAGTCCGGGGTTTTATACCCTCAGGACAGGATTTAAAGACATTACTTACCTCAAAACTAGCCCGAAACTACTCCGCAATGCGCTTGCCTCTCGAATCAACCTCCGAAGGCTCCAAATCTACCAAGTTCAGATTTTTATCATCAACATATGCTTAAGGAATATATTCCAATTGAAAAATATCGAATTTAACTCAAAAATCCGAAACCGGTCAAAATCCGACCCCGGGCCCGCGTCCCTAAACTCAGAAATTTTTACAGAAAAGTGTTCTTCATCTTCTCACATTTCCGTACATATAAAGAACACCAAAATCGGAGTTCGTTTGACCCCTCAAATCGATCCTTGAAGGTCTCATAATCTCATGCCCCACAATCTTATGTTTCTACTATTTTTCATGAATTAAAGGCTGGGATTATGGTCTATAATCACCCATAATCGAGTTTTAATGACTAGAACACTTACCTCAATGAAGAACAAGGATTTCCCTCTTCAAAATCGCTCCCAAAAGCTCTTTTCCGTACAACAATGGTGTAAAAAGGGGTTTAGGTCGCGGAGGAAATATTTAAATACTGCCCAGGTCAATACTCTATGCGTTCGCGGTCAACGGGCCGCGTTTGCGTTGACCACTGTACCTTGCCCTCCGCGATTGCGCTCTAGTCACCGCGTTCGCACTGCCTTGCCAGGCTAGCCATTGCGTTTGCACCCCCAAGTCCGCGTTCGCACTGACCAACGGCCTGGGGTCCCCCAAGTGACCTGAACACTTATGCGAACGCACTAGGCAGCCCGCGTTCGCGATGCACCTTCCACCCCTTCTCCGCATTCGCACCTAAACCACCGCGGACGCACAGCACAAAAATCCCTGGCCCAAAATTTCCTCTATGCGAACGCGGGCCCCCTTCCGCGAACGCATAGGGTTAATTCCTTGTGCAAAAACACCAGAAAACCAGCATTTCTCCTAAGTCCAAAAATGCCCGTTAACCATCCGAAATCAATCCCTAGCCCCTCAGGACCCCAACCAAATATACCAACACATCCCATAACATCATTCGAACTTAGTCGCGCTCTAACACCAAAACTAACATCAAAACACCAAATTTACATCGGATTCAAGCCTAAGAACTTTGATGTTTCTAAAATTCACCAATGACGCCGAAACTATCCAAATCAACTCCGATTGACCTAAAATTTTGCAGACAAGTCCAAAATGACATTACAAACTTGTTCCAACTTTCGGAATTCCATTCCGACCCCGATAGCCTATTTTCCACTGCCGACCGGAATCGCCAAAAACTAACTTTCACCAATTCAAGCCTAATTCTACACCGGACATCACAAAATTATTCTGAACATACTCCTAAGTCCCAAATTACCTAACGAAGCTATTCGAGCCATAAAATCCACGTTCCGAGGTCGTTTACCAATAAGTCAACTCTTAGTTGACTTTTCTCATTTTAAGGCTATTCTTAAGGACTAAGTGACTGAATTCTCATTTAACCATTCCGATTTCAAGCCTATAAACTCTAACACATCAATAATAGAATAACCACTCCATGAAAAGGAAATAACAGCAATAATAATGCATGTTCTACGTAACGACAGACCGGGTCGTTACAAACAAGATTCACAGTTTTTTGATGGACAAAGCTCAAGTGGAGATAAGCTTTTCGGGGTAAATTCCATGAAATTTATATTTTTACAGCATTATTTATTTGTTTAACAATTATAGTCAAAATTATGCAACTAACAAGAGTATTGCTCTCCAACTGGTATTAAATTTTTTGGTTATTCGAAGGATCTAATGGCTGAAAGTCATCAGTCTATTTTGCAAACTCCCATCGATAAAAGCGTATCAGAAAGTGGATCATCGCTGTTAGAAGATGGTGATGCTTGCAATGTAAAAATATCTCCTTTGAAGACGTATGACAAGAAGACTAGATCCTCTAATAAGGCATCAGCAGTAGGACCAGATGATGACTTTAATTCTCAACTTTCTAGCAACAAGGTTCGCAGGGTCATAAAGAAAGAAAAGAATCCCTGATTGGTTTTACTGCAATGCGTCTAGCTGTGCAATTATATATTTTGGAGTTATGTCGCATCAATATGCTGCTTTTTATATGTGATATGGTGAAATGACTCTACCTATGCAACTTCATATTTTCTTTATCAATTATGAATTGAGTTATTACTTATGTAACATATACAAAAAATTGCTGAGATTTCCGGGAATGAGGATGCTAAATTGGTCCCTTTCTTCTAAATGTTGATTCTTTACCACTTTTTTACTGTTGATTCATTTATTGAGTACGCTTAAGCGCATAAATAGCTTTTGCACTTCACATAATGTCTAGAACATGCAACACTTATTTTGTCAAATTTGACTTAGCCTGTACCATCCTTTTAGCCCCTTGCACGAGAAGGCCAATAGTTGTCTTCCTGATAAATGTAATCTGCCCTTCTGAACATCAAAGTTGCCAAGTTTGGCCAAACATTAAAAACATCACTAGAGATACACCTATGATATGTAGTTCCAAAAATATCCAATATAATACTAGGCAAAATAGCAGATGATGGTAGTACTAAAACAGTAGGACCACCAATTTTTCCAATTTTCAGTCCTTCCTCAGCTAGCAAGTCAGCCCCTTCGGATCTCCTAGCTGCTGACTTAGTATCCTGCAATGATTGTCGGATCTCTTACCTGCTGCCTTAGTATCCTGCAATCATGTAAGATAGATGTATATTTGGCTGTTGCATACAGTTCAGAAATGAAATATAGTTCACCATCTTTTAGTGACAGAAATATTGCAAAACAAGTTTGGAGTTTCTTCAGTGACATAATACCAACTGCCTAAAAATGAAAAAATAAGATCAAAAGGTTAATCCCATTTGCTCTAAGGTTTATTCTATGAGTTAACATTCCAGAACATCCCCTGATGTTAATTTCAAAAGATTGTCTTTAGTACAGTAGCAGAAAGCATCATTCGTGTGCAGTACGAATCAAGAAAAACAACTTACCTCGCCACATTGATGTGATGGTTGATAAATTCCCTTGATATCACAAAGCGCTCTTGGTCGCTGCAACATCAAAAGAAATGTATTTGAACCCTGGAATCCAAAGTTACATTTGAACTGCCTGAAACTCAAGATTTCAGCTTGCGACAAATTCTGAAGATACTGCAAATTATATCACAAACCAAAAGGCTGCAATTAGTCTACAGAAGATTGTTCGCAAAAATTGTAAGTTTTTAACATGCAAATTCAACGCACTGATAACAATGATCCACAAGGTAAAGATAAATGACTTAAGCGAGGAAGCATGTTTTTCTATTATAAAAGGTACTTTTCCAACAATCTTACAGGTATAGAAAGGAGACATAACAGGAGCTTCATCGGAAGAAATAATAGGATTTACTCTTATATGAATTTATAGATACCCGTCAGATATAGTTGCTCCCGAAGTCCTTATCGAATTTACTTTATCTTGATCTTCGAGACAGTAGATTTTAGACATTACAAGGTGATAAAGAGATATTCCTTAGGCTCAAAAGATAGGAGACTTCCCTTTCAGATGTTGGGAGGAATCAATTATACTCTAGCTGTAACGACCCAGCCGGTCGTTTTGTGTGTCGGGACTCTGTTCCCGTGAATGACTCTTCCCATAGCGACTACTTGTGCCTTATGACTTGTGTGGGCAGGTAGTTCGAGATTCAGAAGTGATTTGGCCAGTTCAGGAACACTTGGTTCCTGAAGGCTAGCCTATTTGGCTGATTTTGGTTCCGATCAGCATTTTGAGCAAACGACCTCGGAATCGAGTTCTGACAACTCCAGCAGATCCGGATGATGATTTCGGACTTGGCAGTGTGTTCGCCTTGGGTTTATGATTACCCGGGAGTATTTTGGCACCTGAATTGGAATTCAGGATTTCATGTGATTTGAAATTCAGCCTGGAATTGGACCTCGTGATATCATGGTCCGAATGGAATTCCGGAACTGGCAATAGTTCCGTATAGTCATTTATGACTTGTCCGCAAAATTTGGGGTCATTCCGAGCAGTGTAGACCCGTTCGGCGTATTGATGAGCCGTTGAAATTTTTCTTGAAATCCTAAGTTTGATCTAAGGGGTTTTGGAGAGTGATTCTTGGTTTGAATGATGTTTTTAGTATTCTAGGAGCTCGAGAAAGTCCGTCATATGATTTTGGACTTGTTGGTATAATTTGTCGAGGGCTCGGGTGGGCCCAGGGGTCTCCCGGACC
>ML249100.1:892-11515 GCA_005239495.1 Nicotiana undulata
CAAATCCTGATACATCTTCGCGGCACCCGGATGGATGGAATACCGCGAATTATGAGCATCTGCCAATATCAGCTCTCGAATACCATCTACATTGGGTACACAAATGCGACCCTGCATCCTCATAACCCTGTCATCATCAATAGTCACATCCTTGGCATCACCCTGTCGAACCTTGTCCCGAAGGACTGACAAATTACGATCATCGTACTGGCGTGCTCTAATCTGATCATATAAAGAAGACCTGGAAGTCGTACTCGCTAACACCCGTGGGGGTTCTGACAAATCCAATCTCACCAGCTGTCCCGGTAAGGCCTGAACATCCCGTGCTAAAGGTCGCTCCGCTGCCGAGAGATAAGATAAACTCCCCAGACTCACTGATCGGCGACTTAGAGCATCGGCCACCACATTGGCCTTTCCTGGATGGTTCAAAATGGTAAGGTCATAATCCTTAAGAAGCTCCAACCATCTTCTCTGGCGCAAATTCAAATCTTTTTGCCTCAACAGGTACTGCAAACTGCGGTGGTCAGTATAGATCTCACACTGAACTCCGTATAAATAATGGCGCCAAATCTTCAAGGCGTGGACAATGGCAGCTAGCTCAAGATCGTGCACTGGATAGTTCTTCTCGTGCACCTTCAACTGCCTGGACGCGTAGGCAATCACCCTACCGTCCTGCATCAAAACCGCTCCCAACCCAACTCTGGAAGCATCACAATAGACTGTGTAGGAACCTGAACCAGTGGGCAATACTAATACCGGAGCCGTAGTCAAAGCAGACTTGAGCTTCTGAAATCTCTCCTCGAACTCATCAGACCATCTGAATAGAGAACCATTTTGGGTCAATTTGGTCATAGGCGAAGCTATAGAAGAAAACCCCTCCACAAACGACATTAGTAACTTGCCAAACCAAGGAAACTCCTGATCTCTGTGGCTGAGGATGGTCTGGGCCAACTCTATACCGCCTCAATATTCTTCGGGTCCACCTGAATACCCTCACTAGACACCACGTGACCCAGAAAAGCCACTGACTTGAGCCAAAACTCACACTTGGAGAATTTTGCGTAAAGCTTCTCCTCTCTCAACCACTGTAACACAACCTTCAAGTGCTGGGCATGCTCCTCTTGGCTACGATAATACACCAGGATATCGTCAATGAACACAATGACAAATGAATTGAGGTAGGGCTGAAACACACTATTCATCAAATGCATAAACGCAGCCGGGGCATTGGTCAACCCAAAAGACATAACCAAGAACTCATAGTGACCATATCTGGTCCTGAAGGCAGTCTTCAAAATATCAGAATTCCGAATCTTCAACTGGTGATATTCGGATCTCAAATCAATCTTCGAGACTACCTTAGCTCCCTGGAGCTGATCAAACAAATCATCAATGCGAGGCAAAGGATACCGGTTTTTCACCGTAACCTTATTCAACTGCCTATAGTCAATGCACATACGCATGGATCCATCCTTCTTCTTCACAAATAACACCGGTGCACCCCAGGGTGACACACTAGGCCGAATGAACCCATTGTCAAGAAGCTCCTGAATCTGATATTTCAATTCCTTCAACTCTGTTGGGGCCATACGGTAAGGTGGAATAGAGATAGGCTGGGTATCAGGTAACAAATCAATACCAAACTCAATGTCCCTGTCAGGTGGCATGCCTGGCAGGTCTGCGGGAAACACATCTGGGAACTCACGGACCACTGGAACAGTATCAATAGAAGGAGTCTCACTGCTCACATCCCTCACAAAGGCTAGATACGACTCACACCCCTTCCCAACCATACGCTGGGCCTTCAAATAAGAAATCACCCTACTAGGCACATACTCCACCGAACCTCTCCACTCAATCCTCGGAAAGCCTGGCATAGCTAAAGTCACGGTCTTGGCGTGACAATCAAGAACAGCGTGGCACGGAGATAGCCAATCCATGCCCAATATCACATCAAAGTCCACCATACTAAGTAACAATAGATCCACTCGAGTATCCAGACCCTCAATAGAAATAACACAAGATCGGTATACCCGATCTACCACAACCGTATCCCCCACAGGAGTCGACACATGAATAGCCGAAATCAAGGACTCACGGGGTATACCCAAAGAAGGTGCAAAATATGATGAAACATACGAATAAGTGGAGCCAGGATCAAATAATACCGAGGCATCTCGATGACAGACTGAAATAATACCTGTGATCACTGCATCTGAAGCAATAGCATCTGGCCTGGTCGGAAGTGCATAGAGATGATCTGGTCCTCCACCGGATCGACCTCCCCCTCTGGGGCGACCTCTAACTGCCTGACCCTCACACCTAGCTTCTTGAGCGGGTGGTGCATAAGTTGATGTCGACGCTGGAGGCTGGCCCCTCGGCTGATAAGAGCTGCTGGAAAGACGGGGGTAAAACCTCTTAACATGGCCTGGATCCCCACACTCGAAACAACCTCTACCCACGACTGATGGCGGGGACTGAAGGGAACCCTTGGAATGGGAGTAGCTGCTGGAAGAACCCTGTCCTGAGGAACCCTAAAAGGACGGTGGCCTGGATGCACTCTGAGCTGGGAGAGCACTAAATGATGAACGGCCCGAATGAGAACCACGAAACCCATGTCCTGAAGAGATCCCACTATGCACTGGACGGGCGGGCTGAGGAGGCCTGAATGAACGGCCTCTGATAGGCTGAGAAAAACCACCATAATGAAAGCCACTATAAGTGGCCTGAATGAACGGCCTCTGATAGGCTGAGAAAAACCACCATAATGAAAGCCACTATAAGTACCAGATCCACGAGGCCTCTTGGCCTCCCTCTCCTCACGCTCCTGGCGTCGGATAGACTCAATGTCTCTGGCAATGTCCACAACTATCTCAAAAGAAAACCCAGACACTCTCTCTCAGGTCAGAAGAATCCGCAACTGATGGTTAAGACCATCAACAAATCTCTGAATCATCTCCCTGTCCGTAGGAACCAACCAGACAGCATGACGAGCTAACTCGAAAAACCTCATCTCATATCGCGTCACAGTCGTATCACCCTGACGCAGCTGCTCAAACTCTCTACGCAGCTCCTCTCTCTGAGACAGTGGTACATACTTCTCTAAGAAGAGAATAGAAAACTGGTGCCTAGTAAGTTGTGGTGTACCGGCAGGTATGCGCCTCTCATAGGCCTCCCAACAAGCAAGTGCCGATCCCGAGAACTGGAAAGTGGTAAATGGAACTCCGCTAGTCTCGAGTATCCCAGTTGTACGAAGAATCCTCTGGCACTTGTCCAAGAAGGCCTGGGCATCCTCGCCCTCAGTGCCACTGAAAGTAGGGGGCTGGAGTCTGCTGAATCTCTCCAGTCTCTGCTGCTCATCATCTGCCAAGGCAGGGACCACGAAATCCGGTGCGGCAGCAACGGGCTGGACTGGGGCCACTCCTGGTGTCTGGAGCCCCCGAAGAACCTGCTCAGGAGTCCGGGCAACTGGAGTATGTATGCCTCCCCCGGCCTGAGACGTGGTCGCAGAAGAAGATAGAGCGACCGCCTGTGCTAGGCTGGTGCACACCGTCTGAATCTGAGTCCAGGTCTCCTGAAGACCTGGGATCACTATAGGCACAGCTGGTGCTGGGTCCTGCCCCGCTGGAACCTTGACTGCGGGAGCCTGATCCTGAGCAATAGGAGGATCCTCAGGTGCTACCCCACGTACCGGACGGGCTGCACCCCTTCCCCTAGCCTGACCTCGGCCACAACGACCTCGGCCTCAAACTTGTCCCGCCGGTGCCAGGTCATCACTACCGGTAGCACGAGTCCTCACCATCTGTGAGAAGATGAAACAAGGAGAGTTTAGTTCCAAGAATCAACAGAGTCGCACGACAGAATTCAAGAATATGAAGTTTCCTAAGGGTTCTGCAGCCTCTCGAAGATAAGTACAGACGTCTCCGTACCGATCCGCAAGACTCTACTAAACCTGCTCATGACTGGTGAGACCTATTCAACCTAGTGCTCTGATACCAACTTGTCACGACCCGTTTCCGGGTTGTGATGGCGCCTGTCGTGGAACCAGGCTAGCCAACCGTTACAACAATACTCAATTCATTTACTAGAGAAATTTACTCATCATTGGCTCAATTCATAGAAATACTAACATTTTTAATCATTTAAAACAGTCTAACAAAAGAAATGAGCTCCAACAATCACCGTAGGATCTGGAGTCACGCAGTCATGAGCTACTATCATCAATACAACTGAGAATAATAAAACTGAAGTTTTAAGTTTCAAAGTTCCAATACATAAGGGAGAATAGGTAAAAGAGGGACGGAACAGCGAACGCCAGCTGCTACCTCGTCGACTCTGAGAGAATGGTTGCTATGCTCCGCGGCAAATCTCGGTGCACCTGGATATGCACACACAGTGTGCAGGTAAGTAACGAAAACAACCTACGGTTTGAGGAGGTAGTGACGAACTCAACCTCCGTAAATCATAGTTCAAATAATGAATATTTCAGGAATAACCGAGTATATCAGTGACAATATCCGTAAATAACAATTAAATGCCATGTATGTATTATGCAACTCTCACAGGTAGTCCTCTCAGTACACATAATTGGCCATTGGCCTAGGGAAATCCATCCCGTAACATGTACGACGTGGTGACTCAGTCACTAAGTAACGAGGGAGCAGGACAATTCAGCCTTTCGGAGAAATTCATCTCCTGGATATCATACTCATCCATAATCCGTACCAGGGAAATCCATCCCTCCATGTCTCATGAACAATATCTGTGCCAAGGAAATTCATCCCTCTATGTGTCATGTCTCGGACAAATCCATGTCCAGGGAAATCCATCCCTCAATATTTGTGCGCTCACTGGGGGTGTAAAGACTCCGGAGGGTCCGCCAAGGATATGGCCCAAGCGCTATCTATATACCAATCCCGCGAAGGGTATATCATCTCAACATTTGGCTCTAGGCCCATACTCAGTCAGAATTACCAGTCTCCTCACAATACTCTCATTATGTAACAGCCCAAACAATGGCAATGCATGATAAATAAATGAATTCTGAGACTGAAATACGAATACGTGTATAATAACAGGACTGAGTATGCACAAGTAAAGTTCACAATAGAAATAACAGTAACGGACCCTTTCCGGTCTCCACATATAGACATGAAGTCTTATCATTTATACTTCTTATGTTACTTTTAGTTTCTATGCATTTATAGCGTTCACAGTACCGATATCATGATGGAATAACAGTTAAACCGTGCCTGGGGATAAGCCGGGCCACAACAAATCAACCAACACTCATATGCCCGTCACTTGGCGAGTGTATCGTAGTAACTATCATCAATTAGCATGTACATTGGGGTTTTGAACCCCTCAGTTCCAAGGTTGAAGCCGTTACTTACCTCGAAACCGGCTCAACTCTACTCGGCCTGGCCCTTTCCTCGAGAATCGGCCTCCAAATGCTCCAAATCTATCAATAATCAATTACATGGCGTCACAATGTGCTAAGGAACAATCCCCAAATCAAAATTTAGCAAAAATACCAAAATCCCGAATTCGGTCAAAACCCGGCCCTCGGGCCCACGTCTCGAAAGTCAGAAATTTTCACAACACTAGGTCCCTTGTCCTTTCCCGAGTCTAACTATCCCAAGAACACGAAAATCGGACCGCAAATGGTCCTCCGATTCCCCGATTCTTCCTCTCTTAAACCCAAGCCCTAACCACCATTTTTCTACTGTTTTTACCCATGATTTCCACCTAAAATCGTTCTTAATGCACAACATAACGAGTTTTGATTCCAAGAAACTTACCTCCTTGAAGAAACAACGAAATCCCTCTTCAAATGCCTTCAAAACCTCCAACCTGTGTGTAAAAATGGTGAAAGAGGACAAATTTCGAGAAGGCTGCCTTTTTATAATTCTGCCCAGGCATTTCCGCAACAGCGGTACATTACTCGCACCTGCGACTCCGCAGGCACGAAATTTTAACCGCACCTGCGGAAGTCACTTAAACGCCCAGGCTCCGTGCCTGCGATCTCTTTACCGCAACGGCGGGCCCGCAGGGGCAACACATTGACCGCGCATGCGATCCTTCACTTAACAATCAGAGTCCGCGCCTGCGAACCCATCCCCCGGACCTGCGACCTCGTAGGTGCGACCTTCCTTCCGCCCTTGTGATGAATTTCCGCCCCTGCGCCTTCACTCTCTCGCCTGCGATGTCCGCGCCTGCGGCCCAAGCATCGCAGGTGCGATCACACCAGCAGTAGCAGCTTCAGCTGCATTTCAAGTCCCAATTTCTCCGTTTAACGTCCGAAATCAAAACCGAGCCCCTCGGGACCCCAATTAAACTTACCAACATATCAAACATGGTTATCAAACTTAGTTGAGCCATTAAAACACCAAAAACAACATCAAAACCATAAATTCTCATCCGATTCAAGCCTATGATTCCCAAAAACTTCCGAAACACGCATTTGATCAAAAACCCAACCAAACCATCTCCAAATGACCTGAAATTTTGCGGGCACCAAAATTACCTAACGAAGCTACAGCAACTCTCGGAATCCCATTCCAACCCTCAGATCAAAATCTCGCCTATCAACCGGAATTCGCCAAAATACTAACTTTGCCAATTCAAGCCTAATTCTACACCGTGCTCCCTAAAAATATTCTGAACACACTCCTAAGTCCCAAATCACCTAACGAAGCTATCCGAACCATAAAATCCGCATTCCGAGGTCGTTTACCAATAAGTCAACTTTGGGTTGACTTTTCCAACTCTAAAGCTCTAGTTAGAGACTAAGTGTCTCAATCCACTCTATTTTCACTCCGAACCCGAACCAACCAACCACAACACTTCATGAACAGTCTAACCGGGCTACTACAAGATATAAATAAAGGAATAGATGCGTATACTGCGTAACGACGGATCGGGTCGTTACACATTGAAGTAATCCCAGCCTTTTTTTTCTGTAAATTGTTTTAGCACATTGGGGTTGTCCGGAAGAAGATCTCTTTTGATGAACTTTCGCTCCAGGATCAATTTCTTCTCAGGCCACCATTCCCGGAATTTATGGAAGGCCGGTTCACTCACAAACCGATATTGCCATGCTTCAGGATTTCTTGTTCTCTCAATTCCCCCTATTTGGGGTTCACCCCCTGTTTGGGGTTCATACCCTGCTTCTTTTTCTTCGGAGTGCTCACCCGATAGTGAAGTTATGGGTAAGGTGGAGTATTCATGATCACCCCTACAGCTGAGCCCTCAGACGACTCAGAATGTGCTGATGCTTGGGCAGAAGGGGAGTCAGAAGGTTCATTTGTCAATCTGAACCTCTCCGGAAAGTCTGGGACAAACTCTGGTACCGACTAAGAATAAGATGCTTCTCCGGAGGGTGCATACTCACTTCCCGATTGGGAAGCAGCTCTATCCAAGGCTCTCTAATTGTTTTTCTGGTGTTTTTTATGGTTTGCCGGACTTGGGGGGCTAATTTGATCATCCCTTTGCCTCTCCCCCGAGAGGATTATCCCTTTTCGCTTGGTTTTCGACCACCACCTCTTGATTGAACCATAATCTGCAAGTTGAATTCATGTAAAGTTTGTTAGTGTCCAAGCAGTGTATTTATTATTCAAGAAAAAGGTAGCAGGCAATTGGATTTGAGTTGTAGAAGTTGCAGACCGCGGACCGCACAAAAAGAACCGCGGTCCGCACGGAGTTGGGGTTCAGACTACCCACACTCTGAAGAAGTGCACCGCGGTCCGCATAAAAGCACCGCGGACCGCACAGAGTCCCATATTAGGGTTTCAATTTTTCTTTTTATTCAAGTTAAAATGCACATGTTGTTGACACGCTAGGTGTTTAATCAGTGTAGTTAACTAAAATGGATCTAAATTTATCATTTTGAAACAACCCTACACATGATTGATGGACTAAAGAAGAAAAATGGGGAAAAGGAAGAATAAAATCTACTAAGTAAACAAGAAAATAAAAAAATTAAGAAGTTAGGGAGATAAAATTAAACTTACTAAATGTAGGATGAAGATGAGATGAATTTCTTGAACTTAGCAAGGCTATGCACAGTGAAAATTTTACTGTAGAGATAACAATGAGCGAAAAGTGTAAAATGAGGCCCTCATGACCTATTTATAGAACTTGGCCTAGGACCCACATTACTTACCCCACCGCGGACCGCATAAAATGACCGTGGCCCGCGGTCCTCAGCCTTTCTAAGCATCTGGGCAAATGGCCACTGCGGTTCGCACAAAATGAACCATGGTCGTAGTGGTCACCGCACAAAATTGTAATGCGGCCGCGGTGGCAACTTCAGAGAGCAATTTGTTTTGTGAGATAACTTCTCGGACCGCACAAAAAGTACCGCGGTTTGCATTGCAAACTTCAGAGAGTTATTTTCTTCAACTTAGCCTTGTGCCCTGCATCAGAATAATCCTACAACATCCCACAACTAGTTAGTCCAACAAAAAATCCTATACTTCCAATAAAATCAAAGAAAAACAAAAATAAAGACACATGAGTTGCCTCCCAAGAAGCGCCTAATTTAACGTCGCGGCACAACGCATGTTACCATGTTCAATTGAGCTTCATCAAAGCCACCACGTGGCTATCTTCAAATTTCCCAAGGTAATGCTTGCACCGTTGCCCATTCACTCGAAAAATCTCCCTATTTTTGTTCTTGAGATTGAGAGCACCAAAGGGTGTAACTAATACAACTTCAAACGGGCCACTCCACTTTGACTTGAGTTTGCCCGGAAAGAGACGGAGTCTAGAATTGAAAAGGTGTAACGACCCAGTCTGTCGTTACGAAAAACCTGCATTATAATTTCTATTATTTCCTTGTTATAGACTGGTTATACTGTATTTGATGTATTAGAGTTGATAGGCTTGAAATCGAATGGTTGTAGTGAGAGTTCACTTAATTAGCCTTTAAAAATAGCCTTAAAATGGAAAAAGTCAACTAAGAGTTGACTTATTGGTAAACGACCTCGGAATGCAAATTTTATGGCTCGGATAGCTTCGTGAGGTGATTTGGGACTTAGGAGTGTGTTCAGAATAATTTTGTGATGTCCGGTGTAGAATTAGGCTTGAATTGGCGAAAGTTAGTTTTTGGTGATTTCCGAACGGCAGTGGAAAATACGCTATCGGGGTCGGAATGGAATTCCGGAAGTTGGAACAGGTTCGTAATGTCATTTTGGATATGTCTGCAAAATTTCAGGTCAATCGGAGTTGTTTTGGATAGTTTCGGCATCATTGGTGAATTTTAGAAGTTTGAAAGTTCTTAGGCTTGAATCCGATGCGATTTTTGTATTTTGATGTTAATTTTAGTGTTTTGAGAGTTCGACCGCTCTTAGTTATTGGACCGAATGGAGGAGATGCAAAGCTAAGAGAGAGGTGGAAGGCTTACACAACTGAAAGAACAGAAGGTCGCTCTATGACAACAACTAAAAGCAACTAAGTTTGAATAATCATATGTGATGTGTTGGTATAGTTGGTTGGGGTCCCGAGGGGATCGGGATATGATTCGGGTGCTTAACGGAGGTTTGAACTTGAAATATGCAGCTTCAGCTGCTGGTGCTGGTGTAACCGCACCTGCGGAAGTTTGACCGCAGGTGCAGGCCCGCAGGAGCGAGCAGAGGCCGCAGGTGCGAAAGTTATCCCGCTTAAGGGAAGTCGTAGGTGCGTACCGGGGACCGCAGGTGCGGGTCCGCAGGTGCGCTTAAGTGGCCGCAGGTGCGGAACCACTGTTCAGAAATATAAGATAAACCCTCCGCGACTTAAACCCTTTTTACACCATTTTTGTACGGACAAAGAACTCTTGAGGCGATTTTTGAAGAGGGAAATCCTTGTTCTTCATAGAGGTAAGTGTTTTGATCATTAAAACTCGATTATGGATGATTATAGAACATAAAACCAGTGTAAATTCATGGAAAATCAGTAGAAAAATTGGGTTTTAGGGCTTGAGATTATGAGACCTTTAGGGGTCGATTTGAGGGGTCAAACGAACTCCGATTTTGGTGTTTTTTATATGTACGAACTCGTGATAGGATGAAGAACTCTTTTGTATAAAAATTTCTGAGTTTCGGAACGCGGGCCCGGGGGTCGGATTTTGAACGGTTACGGATTTTTGGGTTAAATTTGATATCTTTTGATTGGAATTCGTTCCTTAAGAATATATTGATGATAAAAATTTGAACTTGGTAGATTTTGAGCCTTCGTAGGTTTATTCGAGAGGAAAATGCTTTGCGAAGTAGTTTCGGGCTAGTTTTGAGGTAAGTCATGTCTTTAAATCCTGTCCTGAGGGTATGAAACCCCGGACTATACACCCTTTCACGGGTTTTGAAATGCAAAGGTTGAAACTTTGGGGATATATTCCTTACTGAGGCAACTATTGAGTTGCGAAACGGCTTTTTAAAGCTTATTTTCAATAGTACTATATATATACTTGATATGTTTTGGGTTGTATGCCATGTTTGGGGCCTAGTGCCGATTTGTTTACCCCTTGGGGGATGTTTTACTATTATCCTCTCTGATATGTTATGATTTTTACTCAGTCTTTTCTGTGAAACTGTTTTGACACTCAGAGTATTTTGATACTACTTCTTGAAAATGAAACACTGTTTT
>ML249100.1:11672-28005 GCA_005239495.1 Nicotiana undulata
TGTGTGATTTATGCCATGTTGTGGCTTATTATAGCGCTTGGGCTGTAGGAGCCCCTCCGGAGTCTATACACACCCCCAGTGAGCGCAGGTACCTAATAAGTGATGCCCGCGGGGCTTATGCAGAGTGATTGTGAGGTTGCCTGATGGGCAGAGTGATTGTGAGGTTGCCTGATGGGCAGAGTGATTGTAAAGTTGTCTGATGGGCTAATACTAAAAGACATTGTTATGAGAAATGATCATGTCCTGAGGGGTAGTTGTATGAGGATTTTTACTGAGTTTTCAAACTATGATTTACTTCATTTTCAAACTGCTTTTTACTGAGTATTTTACTGAGATATACTGATATTACACTTGTTTCAAAGGACTCCTGGAAACCGATTTTTTTGAACTTATGTATTTGCTGAATACTACCTAGTGACTTGGTGTTTTACTGGCTTTTGTGAATATGTGCTTTTTTACTGTGTGTTTTTTCTCAGACTGTGATTTATTTTCATTACTACTGAGTTGGCTTACTCATAAAGACTCCCTATGCCTCTGTGCACAGATTCAGGTACCGATTTGGAGCAGTAGCTGCCTTGTTCGTTAGCAGCAGTTTCACGGGATATCGAGGTAGCTGTCCAACGTCCACAGCTTCTCCATTTCCCTTCCTTATTTAGCTTAAGCATTTGATTCAGAGACATATATTATAGTTTTAGCAGAGTTAGATTTATTTATTCTTAGATGTTCATGACTATTGACTCCAGTTCTTGGGAGGTTGGTTTAGGCTAATATGGGAACGCTAAGACTTATTTATATTATTTAATGCAATGGTTGCATGCTTATTATTGAATTGTGAACTCGTGTAATTGAAAAAATGCGTAGTAAAGTGATGGTTGGCTAGCCTAGTTCCACGATAGGCACCATCACGCCCTGTTAGGATTTTGGGTCGTGACTAAAGGAGCACCAAGTCTCCCACCTTGAATTCCCGTTCCTTGGCATACTTGTCATGGAGGTACTTCATTTTGTCTTTGTACGAGGAGGAGCTAGTGGATGCATGAAATCTGAACTCATCTAGCTCATTTAAGTGATCAACTCTGAGATTAGCAGTTGTGTCCCAATCCAAATTTAACTTCTTCAAAGCCCAAAGTTCCTTGTGCCCCAATTCCACCGGAAGATGACAAGCCTTTCCATACACCAACCGGTAAGGTGACATACCGATTGGGGTCTTGAAGGCGTTCCGGTAAGCCCAAAGAGCATCATCAAGCTTCCGGGACTAATCAGTCCGGTTAGCATTCAATGTCTTGGCCAATATATTCTTGATTTCACGATTGGACATTTCCACCTGGACACTTGCTTGAGGATGGTATGGAGTAGACATGAGGTCAATTGGGTGTCAAATTTATGCAAGCAATATAGGCTCAAGTAGGGTTTTACTATCTCGAGGTTTAACCGTTAATTGGGACTATCAATTCTCTTGATTTCGTCCCAATTCCTTGTTGGGCTGATTTTCTAGACTCAAGTTCTCTTTCTCAAGAAGAACCCAAGTCAAATAAACACCAATTAGTGTTTGTAACCACTAATTTTAACATGAAAACCACAAATCAGCCCAAATACCAATCACACATAAACATCTAAGCCTTAATCTAAAGGACCCATTAATACCCACACTAGGGTTGATCCACAACCCTAGCTAATGGGTTTAGCTATTCATAATAACTGAAGAAATCAAAGAAATAGATGAAGCAAAACCCTTATAAATGAATTATAAACTATAATTGAAAGATTCAATGTTGACACCCTTCTAAAATTACTCAAAAAACTGAAGAAAAATCATTCACGAGCTCCTGATAATATCAGAGTACCCAAAGGTGCCATAAAAATGAGAAAAGAAACTATTTATAATAGGCTGAATTTTCTGGACAAAAATACCCCTACGGGGTCACCGCGGACTGCACAAAATGGACCGCGGCCGCGGTGAGGCTTTTGGCTTGAAAAATTGGGCTTCTGAACTTGGCCACCGCGGCCGCGGTGGCTTCAATGCGGACCGCGCAAAATGGACTGCAGTCCGCAATGGTCTTCTGGCCTTCAAAGTGGAAGCTCTCTGAATCTCCTCAGTGCGGACCGCATAAAATGGACCACGGTCCGCGTTGGATTTGGCCTTCAAAATCACTCTCTGAATCTCTTCACCGCGGACCGCATAAAATGGACCGCGGTCCGTGTTGGTTTGGCCTTCAAAAACCGCTTCTCTGAATCTCTTCAGTGCGGACCGCATAAAGTGGACCGCGGTCCGCACTGGTCAGTTGAACTTTGCTTGTGATTGTTCTTGGTACTTGTGCATGTTTCACTCCTTTTTGAGCAGGGTTTTGACCATTTGTCACCTTTTTTTATTAAACCTTGCAGTCAAGTACAACAAGTAAGTCTTTGGGACTATTTTGAATACACTTTTATCCAAAATTAAGCAAAAAAGAGTGTAAAATAAGGTAAAATCCCTAGTTATCAAGGGCCCGGCCAAACTCAAAATTTAAGTGAATTAGTCGTAAAGAAATTTAAACAAATAGATATTATTTTTAAATGGGAATAAAGGGGGTCCTAGGTTTATTAGCCTATAGGATCACTTCTACGCAATACTCGGTAACCTTCCTCAAATAAAGGTGTTACGCGTAGCATTAGCGCACATGTCATCATATCCTTTACTACCCAATTACCCTCCCTTTAATTATTATCTAAGTGTTCTAATAGAATCGAATACGTACCCTATGCGTGCATTACCCGTAACTTATCTATGGCCCTGGAGGTTCTTAGGACCTCTATCTAAGGTGGTTCTAGACTCACCTATGGCGCTTAAAAGGAGAAAAACTAGGCGTCAAACAAAAGCAAATTGGACTATCAAATAAAGAGCAGTTAAGGGCTCACATTTACCTCCACAAATAAACAAACAATTGCACGCCTATTCAGACAAAGCATTTAAATGAATTAAAGGTCCTATAGCAGGATATCTAGATGAGCACAAAACAGAATATGCAGCAGTTTCATTAAGGCAGTGAGTACCTATCATTTTGCCTACTGATCTTTTATCACTTACTGAATTTGGTCACGTTTATAAGCAGTCAAACAAACACAGTTTTAAAACGTCAGAACTTTAATTATCCTACAGGCTTGCCTAAGTGATAACCGGACAGAATCTTATAGATATAAACGTTAATCAAACCGTAATTTTATAAACTAGTGATATATTCTTAAACAGACCAATATTTATCGTTTAGACCCTGTAGGCATGCTTTCTAGGTGCTGAAAAATGATCACAAGTGTTATTTCATGACACAGAAACTGATTTTACGTATTTATCTCTATAAGCATGATATCTAAGTGTTGAAATTATTTTTATACTTATTCTTTATAGTAATGACGACTGAGTGATGAAACTGAATTTTATATGTTTTCCCTATAGGCATGATATCTAAGAGACTAAAGGTGTCAATTAATTGCCCATTGAGTGCAACAAAAGATCCTAGAAACATGATTTCTAATGCACACATAGAGGTTTTGAAAACATGATCATTAATGCAGGATTGGTAAATGACCTAGAAACAGGATTTCTAATGCAAATGTGAAAATTCAGGATTTCAAAGAATGAGACAAATCCTATAGACATGGTTTCTAATGCATATAAATAATCACAACAATCCTATAGGCATGATTTCTACCCGATCCCAACAAAGATATATAAAAATCTCTCCCAGCTTTACTAATAACCCCATATCTGTTTTACAAAGATTATTATTACAACCCAATATAAATGAATTACAGAATGAAAATTACTATACTATAGGGATCCTTAATAGGACCAAAGGTAAGCCTGGAAGCTAGGCCTTCAATCAAATATGGAGTATACCAGTAGCTCATAATGCACCAAATGTGCTTCTGGTGTGTCAAAGTTCCCAAGGGCCTCAAGGACCCCGGGCAATTCTCACACCAGAACCTTTCCAAAGAACAATTTTGGGAACAAGTTTTGGAAAAGCTAGCCTTAGTATGTTAGAGTTCGGAGGAGTCTCATGGACTCTTAGGCAGTGCTCACACTGGAGGGGAAGGACCCTAGATATTCTAAGAGTAGGAGTTGAAAATATTATATGAAAATAGGAGATAGTTTTAGGAAAAACAATTTGGATTCTAGAAGTGAATAGGAACAAACAGAATCACTTCAGCATTTTGAGTTCAAACAAGGATTCCAACAGTCAAACAGTAGACAGAACAGAGTCACAATCAATTCAAACAAGGTTTTACATTGCCTGGGATTGACTTAGTTCATTAGTAATTACTAGGTGAGCGTATGGACATGTATTAAACAAGGAATAGCATGTTGGGATTAGAGTACTAATCAGACAATTATACAGAAAAGGTAGCAGGGGTTGAGAGCATAGAAATCATTAATCACGAACTTGTTAAGGTAAACACGTAAAACAGGACATGAATGAGAGCATGCAAGTTGAAAAACAAGTAGACATGTATCCTGGATCAAACAGGAACATGCTAAAGTGTATGAACCATATTGACATATTGGACAAGACAAACTCACAAGAGTTAAGGCATGCTAGTTATCAGAGACATAAAGCAGGTAGAGGCATGTTGATACCTACAACAGACAGATTGCACAACATACTAAATAGGACATAGTAACAGAGATGGACATGCTAATTAACATCAATAAATAGGAAGACATAGGTCTAACTACATGTGATAACAAAGTAGTTATGCTGATTAAGAGCAATAAATAGTAAAGACATAGGTCTAGCTACATAGAAGTAGTCATGCTGATTAAGATTAATAAACAGGAAGCACGTAGGTTTAACTTCATAGCATATTGAATGATAATAGGAGTGGAGGCATACTAGTTAAGAGATAGAAAACATGAAGGTGAAAGTATGCAAAATCCAGTAGTCTATCCTTGGCTTCTAGTCGGCTAGACAGTGCAATAAACACAAGTAACAGAAAGGGTTGTAGTAGAGAGTGTGTGAGAGCAAGAGTTTGTGTGTGAGTGTAACTTTCTTAGTGTGTTCGTGTGTTTAAAGAAGTCAGAATGGGGGATTATATAGTACTTAGCAAGGTAAAACAAATAAGGCAAAGAATAAATCAGAGTTCATAAAATAAGGTTACAAATAAATCAATCAGTTAATTGGGGGAACTAACTCAATCAATTCACATAGAAGAATCCGGAAAAGACCCCCTTAAAATAGGGAGAATCAATTAACAGCCCAGATTAGGGTTCAAATAAGGTAAACAAATCAATCACAGACCGTATAGAAGTCAATTAAATCTCACAAATCAGACTAATAATCTAATTAAG
The DNA here is from genome assembly GCA_005239495.1 of Nicotiana undulata. Lineage (NCBI taxonomy): Eukaryota > Viridiplantae > Streptophyta > Magnoliopsida > Solanales > Solanaceae > Nicotiana > Nicotiana undulata. The sequence continues at coordinate 16,993 of ML249100.1, forward strand.
GCAAGTAGTACCACTAGGCGTCACAAAATAAGGAAAATAGGTAGAGAATCACAGAGAAGTATCAATCTCGGAAGAAAAATATAATTTGAACCCTAATAGAATCAGTCAATCTCTTTCAAATGACATAGATGAAAAATAACAGGCAAATTATTGAAATAATCAGTGAAATAAGCTGAAAACCTAGGGTTTAAAGCATAGACATAAAAAAATCAGTCTAACTAGTAAAGATAATCAGATTCAAACACTTAGAAACTTTTATAACCTTTTGCAGAGAACTTAAGATGAAACCCTAGTTTTAGAAAACAATGAAATCGATTAATAATAAAGAAAAACAGGAGGTTTTCAAAGAAAAATACCAAATAATACTTAAAATCATCTCAGATCTACAAAGATCTGAACAGACCCACATAGAAAGAGATTAGGGTTTTCTTGAAAAATGACAGAGATGAAAGGAAATCTGGTTTGGAACTAGATATTCGAGCCATAATCGTAAAGATAACAATACTCACAATCATAGCGATGAAGACAAGGCAGGTTCATCAAAAATGAAGAGTTTAGGTCGACTCTGAGCCTAATCTTTTGAGATTCCTTCAAACCACGACGAAATAGAACAACTAGAAGAGGTAAGAGGCCGGCGGGGCCTGAAATCACAGAGGAATCCCATGGAACGGGGGTTTTCCGGTGACGGCAGTTAGGGTTAGGGGAGATCTTGAGAGAGAATGGAGGACGGAAGGGATTTGGGGACAGCGGAAATGAGGGAATGAGCAGGGTTTGGGGTTGGGGGGTAATTAATACTGGACCGTTGATCTTTTGAGATCAACGGCCAGGATTTAGTCTGTAGGTTGGGCGGGTCAGATGGAAACTGGGTTTGGGTATTTTAATTGGGGTGGGGTAATGTTTTGGGCTAGGTCCGAAATTAAAATAGATTTAAAGAGGCTATTTGTTAAATACCCAATTAATTGATAAAATAATTTATAAAAATAGCTAATAAATAATATAAAAAATGTTTTTGGTGCATAAAAATGATTTTAAATAATTACTTAATATTATAAAAATATAAAAAGCTATTTTCTGGTGAAATAATGTAATTATGCACACATGGCTTATTATTGCAAAGTTATTGCAGTTATAACCCAAAAATATAAATGTGGCTATTCATAAAATAATTAAAGCTTGGTATAAATATAAATGATAAAATTAAGTCATAAAATTATTATAAACCATTTCAATTAGTAATTAATTATATAATAAAATACTGGGAGAAATTAATTAAAAGTCCTTAAAATGCAGAAATTATGAGAAATATATTAATTGATGTTCATGCATTGTTTTGAAGATATATATGCATTATTTTGAAAATAGTATAGGGAAAAATTGGGTATCAACAACTGTGGATATGGTAGATTGGTTTTTTTCATGGGATGTTATTTTGTTTTCAAGTGAATTGTTATATTAGTATGTTTATTAGCTTCTTGACTTTTATATATGTAGTATGTTTTATTTTGGTGGAGATATCCTTGGTTTTCTTTTCACCACGGTCCTTTTTTCGAGGGTGCAAATTTTCTTTCTGAATCGGATAATCTTTTGGTAAAATTTTGTTTCGACTCTTCCCGATGTTGGATAGCTTGGCGACTTTCTTAAGGGAATCAGTCTTGTAGTTTAGATATAGTTTTTGTTAATTTAGGAAGCGTAAGTGGTTTGAGTTGGGGTTGTGCCCATTGGCCAATTTGTGGCTTGCTTGGTACCAACACGATTTAAACCTCGGCATATGAATTCTTAATTTTTTTTTTAAAAAGAAAATGATTGAAGTAAAGAGTATTGTCATGAATTTTAGACTCAATTTTTGGCTCTTTCATTCACAAAATAGTTTCTTAGGCTACATGTGATTTCCTTGAGATTCATTGGTTTCAATTAGATTTTGGATTTGTATTCCACTTGAGTTTTCATGTTCCATGTGTGGTGAGATTAATTGTGAAGTTCTCTTGCATCATCTGTAGTCTAGAATTTGTCGGGGATGTGCTTCAAGGCGAAATCCTAGACTAACTTGGTTTGAAAAAAATGATATCTTGGACTGCTATTCTGCCTAAATTTCCTACTCGTGCATATTTTCCCTAGTCAACCCTTTTGAGCCTTTAAACGTTTTCTTTGGCAACCTTGTTACAAGTTGTCTGAGCAATGGGCTGAGTCCTGCCCCTGCTGCGGCCTCTGGTATGGCATCGACCTCTGCCCCTAGTAGGAGCTACTGCTGCTAGAGGACCTGATTGTTGGCCAGCGGAAGAAAAAGCATGTGCTCTCACCATTTTCGAGAGAATATAAGAGTTCTATCAGTATTTGCGATAACAAGAACCGCACGATAGAGTAAAAATAAAATGAGTTTGTTCCTAACTTCATAGACTTTGAGAGATAAGTACAGACGTCTCCGTACTAATCCTTCATACTCTATTAATCTTGTTCGTGAATTGTGAGACCTAGGAAACCTAGTGCTCTGATACCGACTTGTCACGACCCAAATTCCCAACCCACGGGATCGTGATGGCGCCTAACACCACACTTGCTAGGAAAGCCAATGTTAGAGGGTACAACATTTAAAACAATTAAAACATAATACGAGGTCCAATATTATCCAATAAATGAATCAAGAATAATGTATGAAATAATGAAGTGAAACTCAAACTTAATACTAACATCTAGCTACCCAGGGTCTGAAGTCACAATTCACGAGCTACTAAAGAATACTACAAGTATTTGGCTGAAAGAAAACATATCTCTGTTTTGAATGAGATAAAACAATAAATAGCTAATAAGGAGAAGACTCCAGGAATATGTGGATGCCAGCAGAACTACCTCGTGTCTCCGTGCGGATGATTAACTACTGCTCAAAGAATCAACTCTGACCGGAACCTGGATCAGCACAAGAAGTGTAGAGTGCAGTATCAGGACAACCGACCCCATGTACTGGTAAGTGCCGAGCCTAACCTCGACGAAGTAGTGACGAGGCTATGGAGGGGCATTTACAATATAAAACCAATGTATAATAAAGAAAGAAGGTAATACTAAACTAATTATACAATAACTTGCAACAATAAATAAAATAACTCAGCTAATTTTTCCAGATCTCAGCTATAACAAATCTTTACGAAAATTTCCAAGTTTCGATTTAAAATAACCGTAAGAGCATAATATGGGATAACAACAATAAAACAGTGAGTATTCTAGTCTTTATTTTATAACCATTAAACATGAATTTTCTCCCTTATTACTCCTTGTTGCGGCGTGCAACCCGATCCCACATGTCCACCCTTATTGCTCCTCCCTATATATATATATACATATATATGTCACCCTTATTTCTCTTGATGCGGCGTGCAACCCGATCTCACCTGTCCACCCTTATTACTCCTTGTTGCGGCGTGCAACCCGATCCCACATGTCCACCCTTATTGCTCCTCCCTATATATATATATACATATATATGTCACCCTTATTTCTCTTGATGCGGCGTGCAACCCGATCTCACCTGTCCACCCTTATTACTCCTTGTTGCGGCGCGTAACCCGCTCCCACCAGACAATCACGTTTCATCATTTTTAATAAAGGTTTCACAACTTAAATCAAAGTCTTTCACAATATTTATGTCTCCACAAATGTAAACAGAACGTTGTACTATTAGATACTCGTCACATCACCTATACACCACTCACATGCAATTCCACATAGCATTCAAGTTGAGGATTCCTATTCCCTCAAGTCAAGGTTAAACCATATACTTACCTCAATTCCGCAAGCCAATCACTGCTCAATCACAGCTTTTCCTTTAAATTTGCCTCTAACCTGCTCGAATCTAATCATAATTGGTTCAATATCATTAATTATTGATAAATGAATTAAATTGAATGAAAAACTATGGTTTTCCTATGTTTTCCTATCAAAAGAACAAAAATCGACCCCGAGCCCGCTTCGTCTAAATTCCCAATTTCGAAGTTCCTAAGTTCTACCAAAAAATTCCAATTGTTTACCATGAAAACTCTAGATTCTAGGTTGAAATCTTGTTAAAAGTTGTTAAGATTGAAAGGTTAGTTAGGAATCACTTACCTATGATTTGGAGAAGTTTGAGTCTTTGGAAAATCGCCTATGGAGGTTTAGGGTTTGAGAGAATTAAAAAATGGGTGAAAATCCTGTCTAAAAGCGTATTTGAGAAGCTTCAGTTAATGCGAACAGAGGTTCGCAAAAGCGAAATCGCAAATGTGGCCATTTAAATCGCAAATGCGAAATGTGTCCTGGGCCTGCTATGCGAATGGTTGTTTGCAAATGCGGCCCCTGCTCTGGTCGCAAATGCGACATTGAGCCTCACAAATGCGAAAGTCCCCTTCCCAGCCACTGATCGCAAATGCGATGCTCGCATTTTCGAGCCAGACATCGCAAATGCGACATCTGCAGACCTGAAGCACACCAGCAAAATTCCTTACTAAATCACTCTGTAGCCTATCCAAAACTCACCCGAGCCCTCGGGGCTGCAAACCAAATATGCATGCAAGTCTAAAAACATCATACTGACTTGCTCGGGCGATCAAACCACAAATAACATCTAAAGCTACGAATTTAACCTCAAACTCATGATTTTCTCAAGAACACTTCAAATTCACTATTTTCTCAACCGGACGTCTGAATCACGTCGAATCTACTCCGATTCTCACCAAATTTCATAGACAATATTTAAATATTATAACAAATCTGTACCGGGCTCCGGAACCAAAATACAAGCCAGCACAATAATTTTCTTCAAAAATTGATTTCTAAGGCTTAGGGACCTCGGAATTCAATTTCGGGAATACGCCCAAGTACCATATTTTAGTGCGGACCTCCCGGGACTGTCGGAACACATATACGGGTTTGTTTACTAAAAATGTTGATCAAAGTTAACTGAAACAAAAATTTTAACTCTACAAATTATTATTTATCATATTTTCACATAAAGGCTTTCCGGATTCACGCCCGGACTGCGCATGCAAATCGAGGAAATTAAAATGAATCTTTTTTAAGGATAATGAGCCTGGAATGGAGTCTAAATTCATAAATGACCCTTTGGGTCATCACAATATTCTGAGCTATCTTTATCACTCCATCTTCTGAAAGATTTATTTTTATTGAACTCTTTATAGACTTTTCTTTTAAGATACGGGCATTCAGCTTGAACATGGACATACCTTCCACATTCAAAATATTTTACATCATTTTTATCTTGTTCATTGTATTGTTTGGTTCTTCTAGATGACATCCTTCCCTTTTTGTCTTTCTGTATCTTCTCATCAATCCATTAATACTTCTTGAAACCATGGCAATTTCTTCTACAAGAGCCTATGCGTCATCATTAATATCGTTCCAGATCCTTTAGTAGTGGTTTCTGAAGGAAATTGGTTTCTTCTTCTCTTACTGGCGCATTTTGTTGATGTGTTTTCTCAAATGCTATGAGATCTCCATGTAGTTTATCATATGTCAATTTGTCTAAATCTTGAGATTCAAGTGCAACTACATTTGTCTGCCAAGTAGTTGGCAAACTTCTTAGGATTTTTTTAACCTGCTCACCACTTGAGTAAGGTCTGCCAAAGGCTTTCAGATCTCCAATGTTTTTGCTAAACCGTGCAAATATTTCTTAAATTGATTCATTCTTTATCTAGAAGAGTTTATAGTTGCTAACCAACAGATCTATCCGTGTTTCTTTCACTTTGCTAGTCCCTTCATAGGTTACTTCCAGTTTGTCCCACATTTTCTAAGCGGTATCACAACTCGAACTTTTCTCATATTCTTCTCCACTTATAGAATTATAGAGCAAATTCCGTGCCTTAGAGTTAACTTGAACAACAACCATTTGCACGTCAGAGTAGTCATATCTTCAGGATCAGCGGGTGGCTATCCTGCAGCTGGCAATGGATAGTTTCTTTTTTTATAACACTCCATACTTTGACATCATAGGACTTCGCATATATTTCTATGCGCACCTTCCAATGGTAGAAGTGTTGCCCATTGAAAAATGGTGGCCTTACTTGCGATGTCCCCTCTTGTAAGAGTACTCCAATAGTTACTTGGTTTGACATGATCTTTTCTCACTAGTTGTTAAGCAAAAGATAAATATGTGAGACCTGCTTTGAAACCAATTGAAAGTACAAGGGGGGCTGGGTAAATTTTTCTTTTTGTATCTTAAGTAGCTGACTAGTTTACCAATTAATCTACTGAAAATAAAAACACAATATAATTGAAAGCATGAGTAAAATGCAGGAATTAAAGATACCCAGATTTTTATTCTGGTTCAGATTCAATGTAAATTCTACTCCAGTCCCCTTGTGTTGCAAGGGTATTCTCTCTTCAAAGCTCCTTGAATAGTTTCGTACAACTATGTTAATGTTATCTCCAAACACCAACTCACTTCTGAATCTAAGTACACTCTTGATATGTTTGATACAGTGCCTCACCAATGATTTTCTCTCTTTCTTCTCTTTACTGATAACACAGTAAATTCTGTTAAGATTAGCATGCTTGTTTAGAGCAGAACCAGGAGTACAAAGTTGGCATGATCAAAGTATATTATTCTTCCTTGATAATTTGCATTATATACTTGAACTTCAGTTTGACGTATTTTTTCCATACCGTTGAGAGATTTGCGATCCCAAGGGAATTGATCTTTGGAATTGAATATGTTATGATTCATTCCATGAATAAGTGCGGAGCTTCCCTAGATGGTCCATAAGTGCCGGTCTTTTCGTTCTTGAAAGATGATCATCTATAACTGGTCTTTAAATTGTTCCTTGATCCATGGGATTGATAGCCTTCCTTTTCGACGCATATCTTCAGTAGTTAGAGTAGGTGCACTTTTAGTCCAGATCTCCTTATATCATGGTTCTTCCTTCTTTATACTTCATCATCATGGTTGTCGTATCTTTTACATATCGCTTTAATCTTGGACTTTCCTTTTTTGCTTCTGTTGGCAGATATTTGCATTCCTCATTTTACTCAATCCTTATTTTCGTTCGTTCATCATTGATAGAGTTGCTCGAATCCTTCTTTGCATCTCAAGTGATCATGCACACAATAATATGTTATTTTTTATCATTGAAATCTAAATCTAACTTGGGAGTGGGAGGGGGGAATATAAATTGTTTAGTTAGCAAGCCTACGTACAATAGATGCTTGTGGTCCGGACCTTCCTCAAATCCAACGCATAGCGGAAGCTTAGTGCACCAGACCGCCCTTTTAGTCGATAAGGATGTTTGATCCCCTCTTCGTTTGAAATTTTTTGTTGATGAATGGAAGGGTCACGTCACCACAAAGCGTAATTAATTTATTTAAAAAGAACTAAGGTAAATTACATGTTAAGGAGTGTAATGGAATTGAAGCTAAAATAAAGACAGATATATTCCATCCGTTTCAGTTTAGATGATAAAGTTTGACTTGGGATAAAGTTTAAGAAAAAAAAAAGGAAGACTTTTGAAACATGTGATTCTAAAAGTTGAAGGAGCAAAAGTTTTATGGGGTCATTTGTGTGGCTATAAAAACTTCTCATCAAGTGTAAAATGGGTTAAATGAAAAGCTTAAAGTTAAATTATTTCTAAATATATAAATGTGTCATTCTTTTTGGAATGGACTAATAAGAAAACGGCGCCATCTAAATTGAAACGGATAGAGTATAAAGAAAAAATAAGGCTCAAAGAGAAGGTCAAGCTTCTCTCTTGTTCAACTTTAATTCTTAATCGCTATTACGACCAAGTTTTCAAACGAAGATTTTCTTACAGTTTGTGAAAAGATTTAATACGCGTTAAACTCAACCAACAATGCTAAGTAAGTAGCGTAGATCTCTCGCGATAGAGCGGTTTGTAAATCACGTCGTTGATATGATTCTTCATTTCCTTGGGAGAACGATACTCATCGCGATGTGAATAAACAAAATGAGCCGCTTTGGCTGTCCTCCAAAAAAGATCTTTGCACACTTGAGATAATTGGCTTCCCTTTCCTTTAACAACCATTCGTAGTAGCTTTCTTCTGTTAATTTCCACCATTTGCTTTGCTTGCCTTATAGCCTCTTCTTCAGAGATTTTTCCTTGACTTTGCATCATTAGCACCGACACTAAATTTGATGTTCTCTCTACTCGTTCTCTCTGCACAAGAATACTACCAGATCAATTAATGTCAATATATGATAAACAACTTTTATGCTATGCTAGTAATTAACCAAATAAACATCTCTTTTTAACAGAAGTGTGTCTCATGCACACCCGAATACTGCAGACGATAAGCGTGAAATACAACCACGAATGACATATCAAACGGATAAATTAAATCAAGCCTAGTGTGACTAAGCATGATGAGTAAGTTAAGGAGAGAAAAAAGTTGAGAAGTAGGTCCACATGGAAGAATGTTAAATTTGGAAAAGGTAAAAGAAAAATGTGATTTTAAGGGGGTGCTTGGTTCAATACGAAATTTTGAGAAAGAATTAAGTGGGCCTTTGGACATAAGAATTCTAAAATTCCGAAAAAATTGAAAAAAGTTTTCAAGAGAAAATGATATTTGAAAGTTAGAGTTGTGTTCGGATATGAATACAGTTTTGGGGTGTTTTTGAATTTTTGTGAGTGACTTGAAGTGAAAATTTTGAAAAACAACCATTTTAAGCTTTTCAAATTTTTGAAAAATTCTGAAATTCATCTTCAAGTGAAAATTAAAAATTTCATGGTTAAACGCTGAATTCGAAAAAAAAAAGTAAATTTATTTGAAAAAAGAAATGAAATTTTTTTTATGGCCAAACCGTCCATAAGAATTTTGGAATTTGTGGTGTTAAACTTATGGTAACATATGAGTTCACCAAAACACGTTAACTTTAACTGAATTTCATCAGATAACAGACTTGGCTTGTTGGAAGGATTACCTTGTAACTTTGTAAATCATTAAGGAGCCGCATCAGTGTACCGGCACAATTGCATAAACCAAAAATTTCAGCATCAGCACTTCCTAAAAGATCCTTAGGAATTTTTATTCCAACAAAGTATTGGGCTGTGAGAAGAACGCATCTAGCCCCAAAAGTTACAGAGGTAGCAGACAAATACTCTTCTACGCTTGGCGTTTTATTGCTTGTCCACCACTCAAGTCGTTGTACCAGCATGCACTTCAACACTTCAACCCACTATATATTGCAAGATACGTTACTTGTCCTCGTAATCAATAGCAGAGCCAGAAAGTCAAGATAATTCAATACATAGTATAAATACATTTCTTTTTTAACCTATCTACACATCCAATGCATGTTTTTGGTGAAGGCGTGTCAATTAACACCTCATGGGCAAAGGTGGCTCCACCGTTGATCATAATTAGAAGCAATAAATCAAAAAATATAAATAGAGCAAAAAATGCTAGAGAATAGTTCGTGCACTTTCACATACCAAGTTATTAAGGTGATCTTTGACAGATCGACCTTGCTTAATTTCTGCTTTTGCTGCAAGATCCTCCATTGTATTGTAAAAAGCTGAAAAGAAAACTTTAACCCTCTCTGAACGGAAACCAATACTTGCATATCCATCCCACCTGTAAGAAAAAAACATGGATACATATCGTGGTTGAGCCAGGAATTTGAGTAAGAAGTTTTAAAGAAAATCACACCTATATATATATATATATATATCAAGGGAATTCAATAGTTTATACATGTACAAAAAAATTATGTTAACCTTTCTGCGCACCGTAAATTTCATGGTATCTTTAAGATCACAAGTTCTAACATTAATTGTTGGTATGTTGCAAAAGTCTTTCTTTGTTAAAGCCCGTGATGGTCAGTCAAATACCGGCATATAAAATAAAACAGAGGGAGAAATAACAAGGAAAGATAAAATAGATACCTTTCTACTAATTCGATTATGTTGAGCAGTTCATCTTTTGAAGCAAGAACATCGAAAAGATCATCAATCAAAGTCAGGAACATGGTGTATTTTGCATACATAAGACGAGCATCAGAGAATTCGTGTTCAAAGAGTACAGCAATACTAATGAAGTGAGCCCGGTATATGTACTCTTGTGGCAATCCCAGTTGGTCTAGTCTGCAATCTTCGTACCACCTACATTCGTTCATATATGTAAACAAATGATCGATTATTGACAAAGAATGACGAGGTGTTATCAGGATAATACTCTCATGAGTTAATTTGACTAATTTTTGAAGCTAAACTGGATTAAATCAACTCAATATTTTAAAATTAAAATTTAGATATTCAAAAATTATACGAAAAGTACTTTAAGCTGCCTGCGATTCTTTTTTATGTCAATTTGATGCACAAATACATTTTAAAATATTGATCAACGTTCATATAGTTTAAACCTCGAGAAGCGAAAAATACCACTTAAATTAGGACAGAGGAAGTAACCAGTAGTGAAGATACCTCTTCAGCTGTTGAAGTTCTTCTTGGTATCTGGCTAGGCCCAAGTCGAAATCGTTTCTTGAGAATATTAACAAGTCTCTATTTTTAATGCTGGGAGGCCTAATAATAGAGAAAGACTTTAATTAGAAGATGCACTTTCATAGTTATTTAATCGGAGCTTAATGCAATCTCATGAATTTGGGAATTAGTTTAATTTTTCTACTAAGTGAAGGCAATATGATTTCACTTATCATATGAATATTCATACATAAACTGTTTTAAATAAAGCATAAAAGAATAAAGAATAATACAAAACAAAACTGACATTGCAAAATAATGGTAATAAAGTCATACCTATAAGCTGCTTTTAAAATTTTAAAATTGTTCTCTTCATATGACTCTATATATCGTCTATTTTCCGCACGATCATATGTGACATAAAATTTCCTCAAAGCAAGTTCCACCTAATGTTTCTTAGATTAGTGATGGGATATTGTAAAAACTAAACTTCTTAAAGAGAAAAAAAACAGGAATGATGATGATGATGATGATGATGATGATGATGATGATGATGATGATGATGATGATGATGATGATGATGATGATGATGATGATGATGATG
>ML249103.1:773-29877 GCA_005239495.1 Nicotiana undulata
GAATACTTTAATATTGTCTTTGCCATATAGGGTGTTTTTCGGTGAATAAATCCAAAGGCTAGGGCATTCCCCCCTTTAGGCCTCTTTCTCACACCACGACTTGTGGTTGAAATTCTTCCAATCTCAATTGTTTCTACCTTATTTCATGCAGCCTGTACGATTCTGACCTTGTATGTGCGCCTATGCGACTCTTCTCTCCTTTTTCCTCCAGCATTTAGCCAATCTCTAGACCTCACTTTGTGAACATATAAAGAACTAGACAAGCTATCCCTCTGGGCATCTATAGGTGTACTGAAGTTCTTCACTCAGTACTTTGTCAAACTTACGACTATTGATATATCTTATTCCGCAGCCTTGGTTATCTATCCCTATGGATTCACTACATCTAGGTGGGTCATACTATACCATAACACTTACTTCAGTTTATTATTACCGAGATTTTCAACCCAACTATAGGTTACGCTGTCGCTGCTTATCCTATATGTATAAATTTAAGTCCTTTAGTGCTTCCTCTTTACTGTTCATCTTAAGAATGACAAACTAATATCATCTCATACTTTGGAACTTTTTATCCATCTATTGTTGATTCACCTTAATGTTGATCTAAAATCTACCACTGATAACTTGAAACCTCTTATGTAATATATCGTCACTAGGACTCACATCTCATCGGGGAACATCTGAAGTGATTCTCCTTATCCACTTAGGGACGATACTATACTCCAATAACTGTATTTCATAGTATCACAATGTGCTTCATTCTATGAGGGGAGGGGTATTTTAATCCTGTTTCATCCATGAAATCCTTTTTTTTTTAAATCAATAATAAATCAAATGCCTAAATGTCATCCTCTTATCTATCAAACTTACACCCTTATTCTACTACTAGGGCACCATTTCATCTCTTCTAATTTCCCATAGACTTAGACTCCTCTGAGTTCATTCAGGATGTATCGAGCTTTCTACAACTTATGGAAACCATCAGTGACGGGTTTAATCGCCAGGACTTACCTATTCTCGTCAACTTCCACTCACCTTTTCCTATCCTTACTCCTATCTACCAAAAACTTTATCACTCTACGATACTTTAGCTTGCTACCTACACATATCTATATATATTACTCACAACCTTTCTTTAACTTGCTAGCACCATAAATTTCCTTTCGTGCATTCTCAATTGTCTTTAAATGGAAACAATTACGTTTCCTGGTTGTTCTACCACTTTTTTCATGGATACTTGGCTTATTTTAGTGCCATGAATATTGGAATTCCCTGTAACTCATATGATCTCAAATATCAGCTTTTGATTTTTTTCTTCTTCGCGTTCATTAGCCACGATAGGTTCCACTTTCTTATGGAGTGCGTATAATGTTGTAGTGTGGATGTTATTACAAGATCATTTCTTCTTTAGGTCCTATGCTTAGGTGGAAACATTCTTCCTTATTTCCTCAGCAAGGCTTTCGTTGTAGTACTAAGGGAAGAACTTCTCACTCTTGTAAATCTGCGAGCTTATTACAGTGTATACCTGATGGAATTTTTTATTTTCTTACTCGCGGATTATTATCCTTAGTTACTTACATCCGCGCCCTAGTGTTTGTAGGGTTGCTTTTGAAGTGAAAGTTGAATATCTCCTTAATGGAACTTTCTTTTATTTTTGTAACACCTATACGATACCTTAGTTTGTACCTTTAACTACCCAAACTCCTATCTGAATATTACTCAAGGATTACGATGGCATCATATCTGCGAGACTGAATTCCCTATGTTGCTTTTCGCTACGTTTATCTTGCACGATTTGTTGATTTATCTATGACCTCTTGTTTATCTATGACCAGGCTCTTCCTGAATAAACTACAGACTACCTGTTGGTCCATTCTCATATTTATATTATGCGTAACCCCTCTTGGGTTGTGTTTAGTTTTTGGTCTTAACTTACCCTCGCACTAGCTCCTTATGTATCAAGTGTCCATTCACACTTATTTACCAATTAACATCCTTGTCGGGAACCCTTACTGCCTCTTACCCGCATCGTGCTTGCATAATGTTGTGGTATCGTAACATATCTGTAGGACATGAATAAATTCAATCTCATTTCTTTTGCCTTTTTACCGCATTATTTCTTTTTTATTCCATAGTTACCTCATCATCTTTGGTGTCTCTTCACATCTTCACTGACATCTTACTCGCCTTGCAGTAACCCATCTGTATCAAAGTTAACTGAATACCTTACACACGAGGGTGACATATAGTGTATCTGGAAAATATAGTCCCTTAAGCTTAACTCTAGTCACAGTGCTTGCTTTAGGGAAGTGACTTCCTGAATGACCTTTAAAGGTTATTCTTCTATGTCCATTCTATTATCGTCGGAACGTGATATGTGAAATTGTCACGATGCCGATTATTATCAAATCCGTTGGTCCCTAATTCATGTTTACTTTATCTTTTTCACTAGCCATACTACTTTCTATTACTCTGAGGGTCTAACTTGTTAGCTTCAAGGTTTCACGTATTAATTTTTATGATAACAAACTAACATAAATATTAATCAAAGAACATTTACTTCTTGCAATCTTATTTTTGTACAGGAAAGAAAATGCTGGTAAAAATCCAAACAAATATGGGAAAGAGAATATCATGTGAAGAATTTATCAAGGAAGATTGTATGCAGAGATTTAATCTCCAAGCGTAATAGAAGGAATAATATTTAAAATAAATTTTAAATATTGAATGTCTTACTACAATATCAGAAGAAGAATCTATGGAAATTATGGATGGAAGCTCTTCAACATCTTGAAAGGGAAGTTACTAAATTAATGGAGAAGATCTATTATTTTGTGGAAGGAAGACACTATATGGAAGAGATATTACAAGGCAAGGAAGAATATATTTATTATGGAAAGAAAATATATTATGAGTATAGTATATTCTCTATTATAGAAAGAGATTATTTTTCAAGATCAAGAAAGGAGTAAAAGATATATTGAGATCTATCATAAAGAAAATATTTTATTGGAAGAAGATTACATGGTTTATTTTAAGGAGCAAATATTTTACACCAATCAAGGAAGTCTATTACGAAAAGGAAAGAGGTGTTCTACGGAAGGAGCACTATATGAAAGAATATTGGAGGCCACAAAGATATGATCAGTACCTGTTCAAAATGAAACTATGTAACAAAGGAAGTTCCAATGTCAATTTGTCCACTAGGAATCAAATGGCATCAACATGTTCTCCACAAAATCAGTAAAGGAAAATTTTGTGAGCAATTACAAGAAAGTAGCGGGTGTCATGGACTCACACTCAGAAAGCATGAAATACAACATGTCATAGTTCAATGGACATTTTCAAATACTGTCATGGAAATTTATGGAAGCAAATAAAATTAGAAAAGGACATGATCATGACAAATTATGGAGTATCAATTGAAAAAGACTAATACCAGCAACCAAGGAAGGATTCAATCAAGAAAGGAAAACAAATGTTCTTGAAGACCCATTCACAATGATCAAAATAATTATTCTAAATATCCTTGGGTTATGCATTAGCAAGAAGATGGTGAAAGGCTATAAAAAGGATACCTACAAAGGAAGAGAGCACGCTACCTTCTGTACAATTGTCTTTCCAACTACAAGTTATATATTTTACTCTTAACAAGAATTGTAATCCACTTTAGTATATTTACTCTGTACACAAAAGAGAGAAGAGAGACAGAAAAATATTGGAGTGTGTCCGAGAGGTTGTTTCATTGTTTGTTTCTTTGGTGAGCGAGTGAAAACCAAAGAGTCGTTGTTGGTGAGCGAGATAAAACAAACTCTTGTTCGTTGTTGGTAAGAGAGCGAAAACCAACCTTGTCAACGTTGGTGGTGATCGCTGAAAACCACAAAAGATGTACTTAACTCAATTCACAAAGAGCTCTAAAAGACAACACTCTTGCATTCCAAGAGGACTGGATTAGGATGCCACATTGGTTCCGAACCAGTATAAAAATTCCTGGTGTCATTTACTTTATCGCCCTAGTTTTATATTATGTTCCTTTACTGTTTATTATGATTAACACTTGTTTAAATCGAAAGGACTAACACTTCTTTTCAGTCTGCCTCCGCATAAGTCGACTAGGTCTGAAGAGTAGTCGACTAAAAATTTAAAAAGGCTACAATTCACTCCCCTCTTGTACTTTCAATTGGTATCAGAGCAGGTCTCACATCTTAATTTTTTTGTTTAAACAGCAAGTGAGAAAAGATCCATGGCAGGTCATCAATTTATTGGAATCGTACTTTAAGAGGAATACTCAACAAGAAGGCCACCATACCTCAATAGTCAATACTATAGCCATTGGAAAGAAAGAATGAAGGTGTATGTCCAATAAATAGATTATCGAGCCTGGATAGTTATTCCAAATGGACCAAGACCTATTCCGAACAATAGTGATGGAAAGAAAATTGTTAAAAGGGAATCCGTATTTGAATACAAAAAAAATAGTTGGATATTATGCAAACAAATGCTAGAGCAATCAACATGCTCTATTGTGCGATTAGTCAAGACGAATATAAGAGAATATCCACCTATGAGACAGCTAAAGATATATGGGACAGATTGGAAAATATCCACGGGGACACAAACAAAGTAGAGGAAATTAAATCCACGTCAACTCTTGAAGAATCCGAAAAATGGTGAAGATCGAGAAGACTTGGCCGTGATACCCAGGGAGAGAAAAAACAAGAATAGAGAGAAGCGGAATAGAAAATCTCAATTTATCCAGAATCATCAATAATAACTACAAGAATGGGGTTCGACAACAAGAGAACATATGCTGCTATAAATGTGGTAAACCTGGACATATGAAGTTAAAATGTCCCAACCTCAAGAAGAAAAATCATAGAATCTCAACTTGGAGCGACGAGGATGACCAAGATTAAATGACAAACATATCTCTAAAGGAAAGAGGAGAAACTAACGAGGTGTGCCTTAGTGCTATTATGGATTGTGATCTCAAAAGTTGCGAGGATGAATCTGAAGAAGAAAACGATCACGAAAGAATGCAGAACCAATGTTTCATGGGAATTGGAGAAATTGACAAGTTATGTCCTACTCCTATTACGTATTGCGATAAATGTGATGAATTGTAGGATGATATCTAATTGGTTCTCAATGACCTTGAGAAAGTTCCAAATGAATATAATAAGTTGAGGAAGGAGAAGAAGAATTGGGAGATCCAACTTGAAGAATATAAGAAGTTGACACATGGGAAGAAAGATTGGGAGATCCAACTTGAAGAATATAACAAGTTGAGAAACGAAAAGAAAGACTAGGATATTCAGCTTATCGAATATCTGATGGAGAACAACTTACTTCAAGAATTTCTGCTTCGCAAACAAATAAGCAGCTTGCACAAATCCCCTAGTTACTACTTTGATCGATCAAAGTCGTCTCGTTGGATTAACAACTATAAGTCGACTAAAAAAGGATCTACTAGTAAACGTCCTACTTTGAACAAGTTGATTGAGGAAATCTCCAAGTCAACTAATAAGGCAGTTGCAGGTAATCACTATTTTTCTCATATTACATGCCACTATTGTGGTAATTCTGGACATAAAGTATTTGCCTGCAATTATGCCAAAAGTTATGTTAGATCAAAATATGTTTGGAGACCAAAACAGTTACATGCATCTCGAATTATACAATCTACTAACCACGAAGGACCCAAAACGATTTGGGTACCAAACAAATTAATATGTTTTGTAGGAATTCTGAGTCCATCCATAAAAGGGGATAAATGACATTTGCATAATGGCTGGTCAAGGCACATGCTTAAAGATTCTTCAATGTTCATACATACTCTATAAATGATGAAGGAACTATTACACGTGATGGTAAAGCTTAAGTGATTGATATCACTAAAGGTTATTCATGTTCCTTCGGATGCTTTAAGAGATGATACGTATCTAGTAATATTTTTTTGGTTAAGTATAATATGATATGTATAATTACATATTGCTTGAGTCGACTTGCTTGGAACATACTACTATTATGTTTTATGTTAATATTTTCCTTGAATTAGAAATTTTGAATGAATAAATTTATATTTTGCATGAACCATAACTTTTTGTATAAGCATTAGAATAAGCAAGCATTCATGCATGCATTCCTTTCATATAGTTGTGAGCTTAAAATAAATTGTGAAGAAAATTACTTCTTATATCCATTCTCTTAGTGAAAGTTTCAATATATGATTCAAATCTTAAAAGGTTGTTTAACCTTGATGCCTCGGTAACTTTTGCACATATGGAGATACTCGACCATTCCTAAGTCTCAGAAGCTTGAAAGGTACATGTTATTGATGTTTATCCATACTTTTGCTTAGGTTATATTCCTTAATAAGAAAATGATGATTATAGATGTAAGTTATAGTATTGGTTCGACAATTATTTTGTCATACATGATTTCTCCCTTATTTAGTTTGGCGCCTGAATTGAATGCTGATTTGAAAAGAAAGCATCATTTTTGCATAAATTATCATCATTGGCTTACATGTGCTTTAATAATTTTTCATTGGATCTTATCTTGAATGAGATAATGTCTGAGCTTTGGGAAGGATAAAAAATCAATTTTTGGTTATCTTATTTCCTTTGGTTGCAAATGTCTTGGTAAGCTTAACCAAATCTAAATAACAATAGCCAATAACGAAGGAATCCCTTTAAGCACAAAACCTAGAAATGGAGTCACAATCTCACGAACTAGTCTAAGATTTAGCTGAAGAAAACAGTTCGAAATAAAATGATATATCTGTCTGGAAGTACATAGATGACAGAATGAAAGATAGATAGTGACGCCAAGATCCACGAACATCTGCGGATAAACTTCGGTGTCGCCTAAAATGGACTGAAGTATACTCCCTCTAACGATGTCCACCGGGTTCGGTTGCGTAATCTGCACAACATAAAGAAGTGTAGGTGTAGCATCAGTGCAACCGACCCCATGTACTGAATAAGTGCCAAGCCTAACCTTGGCGAAGTAGTGACGAGGCTAGAAACGACAACAACAATTTACTTGCACAGTTCTCTAATATCTACCAAATAAAATGGCAAGAAATAAGAAGTTAAGTATGGTAATACCGGGACAAGTAATGGGGTAACAAGTGAGAAGAGACTATGAGTAACTGAACAAACAATAATGCAAAAAAATCAAGTCAACGGGACATAATAACTCAAACAAGAATGTACACGACATCACCCTTCGTGCCTTTACTCTCATCCTCACAATGCAATGCGTAAATGAAAGCAATATAAATAATGGCACGGCATCACCCTTCGTGCTTTTACTCTCGTCCTCACAATGCAATGTATAAATGAAAGCAATATAAATAATGGCACGTCATCACCCTTCGTGCTTTTACTCTCTTCCTCACTATGCAATGTATAGATAAAAACAATGTAAAATATGGCACGGCATCACCCTTCGTGCTTTTACTCTCTTCCTCACTATGCAATGTATAGATAAAAACAATGTAAAATATGGCACGGCATCACCCTTCGTGCTTTTACTCTCTTCTTCACCATGCGATGTATGAAATGAATGAGATGAATACACGGTATCACCCTTCGTGCTTTACACTCTTCCTCACCCAAATCAACAACAAATGAAAACTTGGCAAGGAATTTAACAACATGGAATACAATTCAAAACCACCCAGCAAGGGGAAAACATTAACCAATATAATAACAATGCAAGGCAAGGGACTCAGATACAACCAATCTCTTACAAGTATATAACGTAATGAATTTAGTCCTCGACTGAAGTATCATATCACAAGTACTTAACGGATAATCTCAGCAATTCAACAACTTTCCAAAGGAAACTACTTCAAAACACAATAAACATCATAATAATAACAGGTAATTCACAAAATTAGACTCACGGGCATGCTTGACAAAAAATGCATAGGTACTCATCACCTCACCTATACATTGTACATGATAATACAAGTACCACATATGACTCAACACCTATTCCCTCACTAAAGTTAGGCCAAACACTTACCTCGGCTCCAACAATGAAAGTCAAACCTCAAGCACTGCTTTCCCTCTCGAATCCAACTCCGAAACGATAGTATCTAAGCATAATCGGTTCAATAATATTAATAATGACTCAATATTCAGTCCCAAAGTATAATTATACATTTCCCATCATTCTTCGAAAAATACCAAAAACCGACCCCGGGCCCGCTTGGTCCAAACCAAGGTTCGAACCAAAACCCGATCACCCATTCCTCCACGAGCCCGAATATACCATTTGTTTTAAAATCCGACCCCAAAACGGGGTTGAATTCCCAGAAATTCCATAAACCCTAACTCTACCCAAAACCCCTAATTTCTACTTTGATTTCATGATTTTAGGCCTAGATTCTAACGATTAATAATGAAAAATGGAAGAGAACGTTGTTAGAGTCACATACCTAGAAGGTTATGGTGGAAGAAGAGCTTGAAATTCGTCTGTGGGGTTTGGAGAAGAAGAAGATGGTGAAAAATTTGAAGAATCTCGTAATGGGTTATGTTTTGAGAATAAAATAGCTGGGCAAAATTGGTTTATGCGATAGACGGGAAGGAGATGCAATCGTATAGAGGAATGGCTTCAGAGCACTGCGATCGCGGATTGAATCGTGCCACCGAACAGGATCCCTAACCCCCACCCTATGCGACCGTGGAATTGCACGTGCGATCGCACAGGCCTATACCCAGCCCCCTTCAGCCTTTCCTAACACACTGTGTGATCGCGGAGTGTGCTATGCGATCGCACAGTGCAACACTACCCCTCCCTCAGCACAAGCTATGCGATCGCGGAGCTAAGTATGCGATCCCAGTGAATAACACATCATACACCAGAAGTCCACCAAAAAAACCAGATTTTTCTAAGTCTTTTTCACTCTGACGCCTACCTGAAACTCACCCGAGCCCTCGGAGCTCAAAATTAATTATACACACGACTTCAAAATCATCCCACGGACTTATTCAAGTAATTAAACTTCCAAAATAACATAAAAACAAGGAATTAAACCCAAAAATCTATAAAAATTCTCAAAACTTCATTAACCTTCAACTTTTCCATTTTCAATACGAAACACGTCAAATCAAGTTCGTTTTACACCAAATTTTACAGACAACTCATATAACCTATATTGAACCTGTTCCAGGCTCGGACATGGGACCTCGGAATTCGATTCCGGGCATACGCCCACGACCCATATTATCCTACGGACCCTCGGGGACCGTCAAATCACGGGTCCGGGTCCGTTTACCAAAAATATTGACCAAAGTCAATCTTATTTAAACAATTATCATAAATTCAACTGCTTAACACATTTCCACATAAACGCTTCCCGGCTACGCACCTGGGCGGCACACGCACATCGAGGTGAGATTAACAGAGGCTATAAAGGGCTCGGAACACAATTTTAGTCAAATTTACACAAGATGACCTTTTGGGTCATCACAATCTCCGCCTCTAAAACAAACGTTCGTCCTCGAACGGACATAGAAAGGTACCTAAATCGGGGAAAAGGTGGGGATATCGGCTTCGCATATCGGACTCGGACTCCAAAGTAGCTGCCTCGGCAGGCTGATCTCTCCACTGAACACGAACGAAAGGATAACTCTTCGATCTCAACTGACGAACCTGCCTAGCTAATATAGCTACCGGTTCCTCCTCGTAAGTCAGATCCTTGTCCAACTGGACACCGCTGAAGTCAAGAACATGAGATGGGTCCGCAATATACCACCGGAGCATAGATACATGAAACACCAGGTGCACAACTGATAAACTCGGTGGCAAGGCAAGTTTGTAGGCCACCTCTCCTACCTTATCCAAAATCTCAAATGGACCAATGTACCTAGGGCTCAACTTGCCCTTCTTCCCGAACCTCATCACACCCTTCATGGGCGACACTCGAAGAAATACCCGGTCTCCTATCATAAATGCCAGATCTCAAACTCTGCGATCCGCATAACTCTTCTGCCTGGACTGGGTTGTACGAAGCTATCCTGAATAATCTTCACCTTGTCCAAGGCATCTTAGACTAACTCAGAACCCAACAATCTAGACTCTCCCCGCTCAAACCATCCGATTGGAGACCGACACAATCTACAATACAACGCCTCATACGGAGCCAAGTGTGTTTCAGAGTACCAAGGTATGACCAACTATCTATTGTTTGTGATGATCCAAAATGTCATCTTTAAATTAAATAATATCTCGGTGTTTTAAGACCTTGAAAAAAACACTATCAATAATTCCTCGACTTGCGTGTGTAGTCCGTATAATTTTCCGGGAGGTTTTTATGTGAAAAATGGATTGAAAGATGAATTAGAGCTTTAAATCTCAACTGAGTTGACTTCAGTCAACATTTTGAGCAAAAGAACCCGGTAGATCCGTATCGTGATTTCGGACATTGTCATATGCCCGAAATTAAATTTGGAGGTCCCTAGCTCAAATTATCACCATTTAACGGAATTTAGAAATCTAAGGCTAAAGATTTCTTAAGTTTGACCGAAGATTTGACTTTTGAGAAAACGACCTCAGAATGCGAATTTTATGGCTCGGATAGCTTCGTTATGTGATTTGGGACTTAGGAGTGTGTCCGAAATATTTTTGTGATGTCCGATGTAGAATTAGGCTTGAATTGGCGAAAGTTCGTTTTTGGCGATTTCCGGTCGGCAGTGGAAAATAGGATATCAAGGTTTAAATTGAATTCCAAAAGTTGGAATGTAGCTACTACTGGCTGGATCCTACCCACGAGCGGTGTACCCGGGGTATGGTGTACTACTGCTACCTGTCCTGCGGCCTGAGCGGTAGGGGTCTGGACTCCCCCTCCTGCCTGAGAAGTGGCAGGATCTGCTGGAAATAGGCCAGCCTGGGACATGGTGTCCATGAATCTCATCATACGGCCCATGACCTCCTGGAAGCCTGGCGCCGTCATAAAGTCTACTGGAGCAGGAGCTACTGGAGGCACCTCGTCCTGCTCCTCTAGGGTAGGGTCCCCTGGTGGTGACACTGGTATAGCTCTGGGACGCCCTCGTCCCCTACCTCGGGCAGGTGCTCTACCCCTGCCTCTACCACGACCTCGAGCAGCGGAGGTAGCGGCATCTCCCGGATCAGGAACATCGGTTGCACGCGTCCTCACCATCTGTGAGAGAATAGAAATACAAGTTTGAGTATATCATCGATTGCACGATAGAATATGAACAAAGAGAGGTTTCCTAACACCCTATAGCCTCCTGAAGATAAGTACAGACGTCTCCGTACCGATCCCCAAGACTCTATTGGGCCTGCCCGTGACTCGTGAGACTTACATGAACCTAGAGCTCTGATACCACGTTGTCACGACCCGAAATCTTAACTCAGGTCATGATGGCGCTCAACAATAGGGTTAGGCAAGCCAACATAACTCTCACTAAGTGCTCTTCCGTAATTTGATTAAAAGTTCAACATTTACCACATTTGACAAGTTAAAACATGATATCTAAAGTTAATAACCCAGTAATAGATAAAATAGCCTTAACGAAACGTGAGCTGATATACGAGCATATATGTGTACAACTCAAAATCTCAAAATAACCACTACGTGTGTGTGCCAGGAACTAGTGTCATGAGTGTCACGGGCATACTAACAGGATAACCAAAATATAGAATATACAATCCCACTGACAGAATAAATAGACGGGAAACAAAAATAAGGAAACTCCATGGTGCTGCCGGAGATCGCCAGAAGAAAGCAGCTCACCGTGAAGTCAGGTCCACTACGGTCAATATCTAACTCTGGTCTGATAACCAGAAGCACCAGCCTCAGAACCTGTACAATTAAGTACAGAAGTGCAGCATGAGTACATATTAAATAAATATGTACCCAGTGAGTATCCCGTCTAATCTCGAAGAAGTAGTGACGAGAGGTCGACTCGATACTCACTAAGGTCCAATAGTAATAATATAAAGCAGGATATAACGGAATGCAGTAGACATGGGAAACAATAAGCAACAGATACATTTCAAGTACAGAAATCTAGGAAAACTACTGAAAATAAGAAACAATGTACACTTTCCTTGTTCCCAAGTATCTGTCGAGCCAATTTCACTGAAACAGTACCAAGTAGTCACGCGCACACAAGGATAAGACAACCGGCCGGAGTCATAAGGATAATATCTATGCACTGCCGAGGATCGAACGACCCATCCCATAAGTGCATTCTTACCATAGTATAATCTCTTAGGTGCACTTCCGAGGATCGAACGGCCCGTCCCAAAAGTCCACGTTTCAATTCGCCGTGGCGTACGACCCGCTCCCATGAGAGTGGGGGAAATCACACTCCGCTCGCGGAATGTAAATTGCGAAGCGGTCACAAGCACATACAATATCATTAAAACTTACCTTCCATAACATTTCTTTCCAATTATCCAAATCCATGAAATCTCAGAGAATCAATGCTAGGCATAACATGAGTTTATAACACATATGACGTTTCAAGGAAGAATATAAGGCATGCTGTGGGTCTAACTACCCGGACATTATAATAATAGTTGCTACGTACGGACTCTCGTAACTTTGTACGCACGTAGCCCCCAAAACAAATGGACATAGCATATAAATCACCTATGGGGACAATTCCCTCTTACACGGTTAGTAAAGAGACTCACCTCGTGCCGAATCTACCCCTCGAACCAAGGATGCGCCCGAAACTCCGATCTCTACACCCGAGGACTCGCAACTAGCCAAATATGGCATAATAATATCAATTCAAGCTCAAGGTAAATTATCCTATTAATTCAAAAAAAAATTAACATTCTTGAAGAATTCCCAAAATTCAACCCCGGGCCCGCACGCTCGGATTCTGAAAATTTTCGAAGGAATCACTCACCCATATCTTAAGGATCATTAATATGTAGTTTCTACTTGAATTCCTAGCATTATACAGTCAATTCGCTAAATTCCTCAAGAACCCTAAATTTACTACCCAATTCTTGACTTTTTCCATAATTTAGTAGTTAATTCAAGTTGAAATCCATGTATTAAACTAGTGTTGAAGTGGTATTAACTTACCTTGACAGTAGCTAGGTCGTGGGATACTTTCTCCAAACTCCCAAGCTCTCAAATGGAGGACTCTTATGTTAAGAAATGAAAACTCACGAGTTTTTTAAGAAGATATACTGCCCAGCTGCCCCTTAATTGCGATCGCGACAAGGAGCCTGCGATCGCTAAGGCCAATGGACCAGGCCCTCTGGGGACCTTCTATGTGAACGCGGGAAGGGGCCCGCGATCGCGAAGGCCAACTAGCTAGACCTTCGCGAACACGGTGGATAACCTGCAATCGCGAAGAGTAAACAGGCCTCGTCCCGTCCTACACTTATGCGAACACGAAGACATGGGTGTGATCGCGATGGTCAGGGATCCAACACATCGCGAATGCGGAGACAAGGACGCGATCGCGAAGGTCAGTGACCCAACCTACCGCGATCGCGGAGAGTATTCTGCGAACGCATAGAGCATTCAGCAGCCCATCCCAATTCCTTCTCCGCGAACGCGGCCCCCCTTCCGCGATCGCGAAGAAGGAAACCAGACAGCAAACATCTGGTTTTTTGAACTTAGCTCCCGGGGGCCCAAAACTCACCCGAGCTCCTCGAGACCCCATCCAAAAGCACTGGTAAGTCTGTATTCATGATACGGACTCACTCGAATTTTCGGAACATGAAAAACAACAACAAAACTCAGAATTTGACCCCAAAACTAAATTGAATCAAACTTAAGAACTTCAAGTTCTTGATTTCTATAACGATGCGCCGAACCGACCTATACTACTCGGAATGATTCCAAATTTTGCAGGAAAGTCATAAATGACATAACGGAACTATTCCCAGTCTAAGAATTCTGTTCGTACCTCGATAACATAAAATCACGTTCCAAATCAAATTTCAAACATAAGGAAATCCTGATTTCCATATTGGGCACTGAAATGCTCCCGGGTAATCGAAAACCCATTCCGAGCATACGCCCAAGTCTGAAATCATCATACAAAAGCTACTGAAACTGTCGAAACTCAATTTTGAGGTCGTTTGCTAGAAATGTTGACCAAAGTCAAAACTTGGCCAAAAAGGCAAACCTTACGGAACCAAGTGTTCCTATAGCACTCTAAACACTTCCAAATCCCGAACCACCCATCCCCACAAGTCATAAATCACGAGAAGCCGATATGGGAAGTTTTATTTAGGGGAACGGGGTCCTTATATGCAAAACAACCGGTCGGGTTGTTACAATTTACATTGACTACATGGCTTCATTCTATTTCCTAGCTTACTCTAGATTTCTATAGTGATTGATTTATATCCTTATGTATGCCCTAATTTATGATAAACCCTCTTTCTAACTGTAATTTTCTACTATGATCATATCTATCACTTACTATGTTCTTTTCTTTCCTAATTCTGTACCCCTAGCAACTAGGTGGAACCTTTCAAACTAGTTTTCTTAAATTGTGTACCTTATTGGTATAAGTTGCATTGTATAATCCTTGGTGTTTAGCATAATTTTATCCTTTAGGCTTGAACTTGTTAATTTAGTGTTAATTGTTTGTCTTACTGGCCTGATGCTCTCTTACTTATTAATGTGTAATCCCAGAAGCCATAACCCCCCTTTGCTTCTTACAGATTTACCTTGCCCCAACATGCTATGTGTGGACTTGCATCGTTAACCGGTCTCTTGAGTTTGTGTACCCTCTGTTTAATGTGTTCATTATGTTATCACTTTGCAATGCTTGTTTCTACAAAATGCAAATGCGCTCCTTCAAACTCTGCTATTTGACTACTATTTTCATTGGTTGCTTACCTAATTCTAAGCCTATAATTCTTGGCCGGCTGAAATCCAAAGACACTAAAGCTTTTCCTATTAACCTCCCTAGTGTGAGAACTGCTCGGGGTCCACTTCGAGACCCTTGTGAACTCTTGACACTCTAGGGCCTGAGGTTCTTGGCCATTTTCATGGCTACTCAATTCTGCCCCTCTTTCTACCTACTGAATGTGCAAATTGATTGTTTTTCCTGGATCCTATGATCAAACCATGGCTGTTGGGTTTGGTTCGAGTTCTTCTATGGTTTTTGGGCTATGTTGAGATCTGTGTGGAGACAAAGTTGAAGGCCTGGCAGGGCTGGGTACCTTTTGGGCATGTCTTGGGCCTACTATAGTTATTTGTATCACTTTGTAATTTTATTCATTATTAGGCATGTAATAATTTTATAATAACAATTGGGGTATTAGTGAATTCGGGAAAAACGGGTCTATTCTAATGTTTGCATGAAAGTAGAAATCCTGCTTATAGGATCTGAGTGTTTCATTTGCTCAACATGCTCTATTTCTGTATGTCTGTAAGATAGCATACCTATAGGACATGCATATTTCACCTCTTCACATATTCCACTTCCACACATTATTACCTGCCTATTATGTTGCAACATAGTGATTATTTGTTCAATTTTCTCTATGTTAGATATCATTCCCATAGGATCACGTTGAGTAATAAATACCTGCTCTTCACAATATTCGCGTAGAATATCATGCCTATAGGAATATAATTGAATCGGCTACTATTACTATTATACCCATCGTATTGCTCTCCTAGAAAGCATGCCTATAGTAATGAAAGGATATAGAACCAGTTTCAACTGTTAATTCTTAGAAATCCTGCCTATAAAATCCTGCTGCTCGCCTAGAAAGTATGATGATAAAATCAAACGCTGGCAATTTTGAACTATCAAACCATTTCACTGCCTTATTGCGCAAACAATTTAGAGATTATGCCTATAAGATTTGTAATACTTATGATCTGCAAATTCGTTGTCCTAAGAAAAAAACATTGCTTGTATGTTTAAAATTCAGAATCACATAGAAGACATGACTATAAGATTTAAGGACTTTATTTTGTCTTAATTCTGAAACTTGTCTACTGTCTTCTATGAACCTGTTTGCGTGCATTTGTTACTTACATGTGGAGGCTAACTCGAGCCATTTATTATCTTTATGTGCGGTCCTATATGTTTTGAATGTCGCTTAGATTGATCATTTTGAGCAACCTGAGTAAAGTCTAGAACCATCAAAATAGTAGGTCCAAAGTCTCCTGGTCCATAGGTTGGGAGATTTAGAATAAACTAGTGCGCTTTAGGTAAAAACTTAAAGATAGTAATCGGGTAGTAGGAGATTATAGTCTGTGCCCGCTGAATAATATGAGTAACACCCCATCTCGAGGGAGCTGCAAAGTATTATTTATGTTGCACGGGGTGATCCTTTAGGCTAAAAAATTTAGGACCCCCCAATCGTTTCTTTTAATCAAGTGTTTGTATTTACTCAAAGTCTTTTAATAATAAAATTTCCCAAACTTCTTGCTCTCTTTGTCCTTGTTTATCTCACTAATTTCTGTAATTCAATTTCGGTCGGCACCCACATTTGTGGACCTCGAAGAGTGCCTAACACCTTCCCTTTGAGGTAATTTCGAGCCCTTACCCGATCTTTGGAGATGCAAACTAGTAATCCGATTCATATGCAGATAAATGCCCTAACGCACCATAAAACCATTAGGTGGCGACTCTTATCTTTTAACACCTCCTTAAAAGAGTTGTCACATTTAGAAACCCCATTTCGCGAGAAAAAGGGGCACCACAATAATATTTAAAGTAATTAGGAGTCAAAGATGACCTGGAGATATAGTTACTTGCTGATATTGACTCAACTCCCTCAATATCGTAAGTAAAATAGTTGTCCGACCCTATAAGGCTCGGAACGTGTAATTGCTTAGCCGTAGTAGGATCGCTCATAGGTGCTCGCCCATACTAGTCTCGGTATCTCGACCATTTTGGACTTTCTCATAGGCGCTCAGCCACAGTAGGCTCGGTATATAACTTACCATCTGTTCATAGGTTGCCCAATAGGGGCCTGCCTACCGATTATAGCTCGATGGTGGTGAATAACCACGTTGAACTCGTCTATTTTCACATTAATTTATAACAAAGATAATAATACTATCATTAAGTTACGAAAGGTACAACTATCGCACAACGAATGAAAAGCTTATTTTATATAAAAACAGGCAACATCTCCCCCATAATCTCTACTTTGTCCCAATTGGAGATAACACCAAAAACACAAGAAGACAACAATAACAACATATTTTCATTATTTTCCAACCTTATATACACTAAAAAATATTACAAAATAGCCTAGCACACCCCAATCTCTTCATACACAAAACAACCATTGTAGTGGTGTCAAACAACCTGAAAATGTTACGATGAACGAACAACCAACCACCCTGAATTTATGATGTGTTTCTCGAAACCCTTTCTCCTCCAAAACCCCATAAAATAGTAGCAAAACACTCAATTCAAAATCAACACGAAACATCCCTCAACACAGTCCACAACAAGTTGAATACTTGAACTCACAGCTTTCGATCACCGTCACGTGAGTTCTTACATTTTTAGAACCACTTTCCATACATTTACAGATGAAAAATTGATGAAAGAGAGAAGTAAACTTACCTTATTTGTTGAATATCTCATATCCTATCTTGGATTATTCAAACCCTAGGTTTTTCTCCACTAAAACTTGAAAAGAAGAGAAAATCAATTAGGGTTTGTGTTCAATTGCTTGGAGGATTTTCGCAGGGGTTTATGTCTGGTTATTCTGCTATATAATGAGTGTTATATGGCATGATATAAGCCCTTAAATGGGATCTTTGTCCGACTTGAAATAGCCCATTTTTGGGCATATTTAATCCCCTCGTTTAAGCAAGTAGGTGACACACCTACTTGTCACCTAGCAGTCTGCACAATCTCGAAAACCGCATATCTTCCTCTACTCTGATGTCGTATTGACAAATTATTTGATGCGTTAAAAAATAGGTTCATATATCTTTAATTTGATAGGTGAAGCAATTTGTAACTATAAGTATATTGGGAGAAAATTGCAGTTACATTTGACCCAAAGTTCAGTAAAACTTATGAACGTAACTTGTGATGGCTTTCATCGACTTTTGTTTCACAACTCGCTTGACTTCAACAATTAAAACATGACTATCATAAAACTAAAATAAATCATAACATGATCCTCTTATCATGTTAAGAACCCTAGTCTCACCCCAAAGGTACGGGTTATAATATTTCCAATTTGTCGACTTCGACGAGCCATTATTTTCATCAATTTGTTTAGCTTCTGAACCTTCCAACCCTCTTTGTACTTGTTGTTTATGATCTTCAATATTTGTAACCTTTGAGGTACATGATAAATTAGTTTATATACTTTTAAAGATGATCTCATTTTTGGTCTTACATTTGTTTTCTTACGACACACTTTTACGTACGAAATTATGGGGTGTAACATCATTCCCCCTTAGGAACATTCGTCCTCGAATGTTCACTCTTAGAGACTTTGGAAACTTTTTTCCAGAGTCTCCCCCATACACTAGACCAAAACCATCCTGCATGCAGCCAGAAAACATACTATACATGCCACATATGGCCAATGACCATAAATAGCAACACTTGGCCTCACACGACTGTCAATCATAAATACTGAAAGTAAAAAATAAGAGCTTACCTGATGACCTACTGGCCTGAATACAGTTGTGCTGAAATATCCCATCTCGAGTCATATCTTCAGTTTGAAATAGGTGGGGATATTTAGACTTCATTCCTTCCTCCGCTTCTCGCACCATCTATTCCACGTTCTTTCTTCTCCATAAAAATTTCACGGAGGCTACCTCCTTATTCCGTAGCTTGCAAATTTGTTGGTCTAGGATGGCAAATGGAACTTCCTCGTACGATAATTTCACCGTGATCTGTACATCATCAGTGAGAACCACTGGGTTAGGATCCCCAATGCACTTCTGTAGCATAGATACGTGAAACACTGTATGGACAAAGTCCAATTCTGAGGGAAAACCTAACTCATAAGCTACTCGACCCACTCTCTGAATAATCCTATAAGGCCCAATATACTCTGGGATAAGTTTGCCTTTCTTGCCAAACCTCATCACTCCCTTCATAGGGCAAACCTTTAAGAATACCCAGTCATCAACCCCGAACTGTAGGTCTCGTCGTCGCACTCAGAATATGACTTCTGACGACTCTGAGTAGTCAACATTCCCTATTGCATAAGCTTTACTTTTTCTATGGCATGTTGAACCAAGTCTGGCCTATGTAACCAAGATTCTCTAACATCAAAGAACCTTGTAGGAGATCTGCACTTACGCCCATACAAACCCTCATAAGGCACCATCTCGATACTGGAGTGGTAACTGTTATTATATGCAAACCCGATAAGAGGTAGATGCTCATCCCATCTTCTTTTAAAATACAACACACATGCTCTAACATATCCACGAGCGTCTAAATTGTGCTCTTGGCTTGTCCATCAGTTTGTGGATGAAAAGTTGTGATGAGATTCACCTAAGTCCCTAGACCTCTCTGAAATGACCTCCAGAAATGAGCTGTGAACTGGGACCCACGACCAGATATAATAGATGCTGGTACTCCGTGTAACTTTGCATAATCTTTGGCTGTATATGTAGATCTGACCGATAGGAAATGGGCTGATTTCGTGAGCCTACCGACTATCACCCATATATAATCAAACTTATGATGAGAACGAGGCAAACCTATGACAAAGTCTATGTTTATCGCCACCCATTTCCACGTTGGGATCTCTATAGTCTGCCTTATCCCTCCGAGCTTCTGATGCTCTACATTCACCTACTGGCAACTAGGACACTAGGCGAAAAATTTAGTAATGTTCTTCTTCATATCGTTCCACCAGTACACATCCCTAGTGTCATGATACATCTTCGTCGACCTAGGATGAATAGAGTACCACGAGTAATGTGCTTATGATATAATCCTGTCTTGTAGCCCTGCTACATCTAGGAAACATAGACGATCCCTATTTCTGACAACCCCTTCTTCCTTGAGCTTTAACGATGGCTTCTTCTGCTGCAGAACTCGCTCTCTCAACTTGACAAACTCTAGGTCTTTATACTGCCTTTCCTTGACTTTATATATGAGAGATGATTTTGCAGTGTTTTGGAGTACTACTCCACCATCGTCAGAATCTACTAACCGAACCCCCATACAAGCCAATTGATAAGCTCTCTAGCTAGTTGTCTTTTCTCAGCCTCTACATGTGCTGAGCTACCCATAAATCGGCAACTTAAGGCATCGACTACAACATTAGCTTTCCCTGGATGGTAGAAAATGTTAACATCGTAATCATTCAATAACTCTAGCCATCGCCTCTGTCGCAAATTCAACCTTTCTTGCTTGAAGGTATATTGCAGGCTTTTTATGATCCGTAAATATATAAAAATGAATAGCATATAAATAATTCCTCCATATCTTAAGTGTAGGAACAATCGCAGCTAATTCGAGTACGTGGGTCAGATAATTCCTCTTGTGCTTTCTCAACTGCCTTGAAGCATATGCAATTACCTTCCCATGTTTCATTAGGACACATGCTAAGCTGGCACCTGAGGCATTATAATACATGGCATAACCCTCTAGACCCTCTAGAAGTGTTAGAACTGGCGCTCATGTCAACCTATTCTTAAGCTATTGGAAACTCCGCTCGCAAGCCTTTGTCCACTAAAACTTAGCTACTTTTTGAGTCAGCTTCGTCAATGGTGCCGAAAGGGAAGAACAACCCTCTACGAACCTCGGTAGTATCCTGCTAAGCATAGAAAGGTACGAACGTCTGTCGAAATGGTAGGTCTAGGACATGATTTCACAGCCTCAATCTTTAGAGTGTCTACTTTTATACCTTCATCAAATGCAATATGCCCCAAGAATGCTACTGATTTCAACTAAAACACACATTTACAACAATAAGCCTACAACATACGATCACTAAGGGTTCGGAGTACCGCTCGCATGTGATCTGCATGCTCCTCCTCTGAACATAAATAAACCAGAATATTATCAATAAATACTATCACAAATAGATCTAATATGGCAAAAATACGCTATTCATCAAGTCCATAAATACAGCAGGTGAATTTGTCAACTCGAAGGACATAACAAAGAACTCGAATTGGCCATATTGGTTCCTTAAGGCTGTCTTCGCAATATCATTCTCCCAAACTCTTACTTGGTGGAACCCAAACCTCAAGTCTATCTTTGAGAAGCATCTAGCCTCCTGCAACTGATCTAACAAGTCATCGATCCTTGGAAGTGGATACATAATCTTAATAGTTACCTTGTTTAGTTGGCTATGATCGATACATATCCTCAGCGAGTTGTCTTTCTTCCGCACAAATAGTACCGGTACACCCTAAGGTGAGGTACTGGGTATGATGAAACCTTTCTCCAGCAAATCTTTTAACTGATCCTTCAACTCCTTAAATTCGTCAAGTTCCATTCTATATAGACAGATGGATATCGGTTGAGTTCCCGGAAGCAAAACGATGCTAAAATCAATCTCTCGCTCTGGAGGAATACCTGGAAGCGCATCTGGAAAAACATCTGCGTATCCTCTAACTACTGGAATAGAATGAAGTGTAGGTATCTCAACATCTGCATCTCTAACTCACACAATATGACAAATGCACCCCTTTGCGATCATTTTCCTCTCCTTCAGATAGGAAATAAACCTACCTCTAGGTATCCCTATATTACCTATCCATTCAAGGACAGGCGCACCTGGAAAATGAAATCTAGCTACCTTTGCTCGACAATCAACTGTGGCATACCAAGCTGCCAACCAGTCCATGCCAATGATAACATCAAAATCCATCATCTCTAGCTCAACTAGGTTGGCTGAGGTTTGACGACTACCAACTGTCACCATACAACCTCGGTAAACCCGTATAGCAATAATCGGTTCTCCGGTCGGTGTAGATACTGCAAAAAGATCACATAATATTTTAGGATTTATACCAAACTTCCCTGCGACAAATGGGGTAATATACGATAAAGTAGATCCTAGATGTATTAAGGCATATGCATTGTGAGAGAAAATGGTCAATATACTTGTCAAAACGTCTGGTGAAGACTCCTGGTCCTGTCGACCCCCTAAAGCATAAATACGGTTCTGATTACCACTTGAACTAGAACCCTACCTCTACCTCGACCTCTACCAGCTGAAGACTGAGACTCGCATACTGAAGGCTGCATGGACATAAATGATCCTGTTACTGAACTCGTTGGTTGTGCCATACCCTATCTCTATTTGGGCAATCTCGCATCATATGCCCCGGACGCCCACATATATAATAAACGTCAGAACCTGCTCGGCATTTGACCAAGTTTCCTCTAACACAAAATCGTAATGTCATTTTGGATATGTCTGCAAAATTTCAGGTCAATCGGAGTTGTTTTGGATTGTTTCAGCGTCGTTGGTGGAATTTTGGACTTTCAAAGTTCATAGGCTTGAATTTGATGTGAATTTGGTGTTTTGATGTTGTTTTTTGTGTTTCGAAAGCTCGACTAAGTTAGAATGATGTTACGGGATGTATTGGTATGTTTGTTGATATTTCCGAGGGCCTCGGGTTAATTTCGAAAGGTAAACAGATCAATTCAGACTAGAAGAAAAGTTGTTGCATTTCTTCACAGCAGCATGAACAGTAACTCGGATGAACAGTAATTCGGGTGAACACTAACTCGTATGAACAATACTCGAGTGAAAAGTACTCGGGTGAACAGTAACTCGGGTAAACAGTAAAACGCATGAACAATATTTAAATAAACCCTCTGCGACCATTAAACCCTTTTACACCATTTTTGAACGGGAAAAGACCTTTTAGGCTATTTTGAAGAGAGGAAATCATTGTTCTTCATTGAGGTAAGGATTTTGGACCCTAAAACTCGATTATTTGTGATTAAGGAACAAAATATCAGTGTTTAATTCATGAAAATCAGTAGAAAAGGTGGAGTTAGGGTTTGAGATTATGAGACCTTCTAGGGATGATTTGAGGGGTCAAACGAAGTTCGATTTTCGAGTTCTTTATATGTACGGACTCGTGAGATGATGAAGAATATTTTTGTATATAGTTTGTCGAGTTCTGGGATGCGGGCCTGGGGGTCGGGTTTTCCTGATTTCGGGTTTTGTGCTTAAAATCGATATTTTTTCAATTAGAATTCATTCCTTTAGCATAATTTGATGATAAAAATCTGAACTTGGTAAATTTTGAGCACTCGGAAGTTGATTCGAGAGGCAAGCGTGTTGCAGAGTAGCTTTTCGGGCTAGTTCGAGGTAAGTAATTTCTTGAAATCCTGTCCAGAGGGTATGAAACCCCGGACTTTGCATCCTTTCACGGTTTTGGAGTGCACAAATTGGGAATTTGGAAATGTATTCCTTTTTAGGCGACTATTGAGTTGCTAAATCGCTTTTAAAGCCTATTCTTAATAGTATTGATATATTTTTTATATATTTAGGATGTAACCCATGTTTGGGGCCTAGTGCCGATCTGTTTAACCCCTTAGGGGCTATTTTACTGATATTCCTCACTTGATATGTTATGAGTTTTCAATTAGTCCTTCTTGATAATTGTTTTGACACTCAAAGTATGTTGATATTATTTCTTAAAAATGAAATACTATTTTTGGGTCGAGAACCCGGTATATTTATGGCCCGAGTGGCATATTGAGAGTGTCTGACTGAGTGAGGCCGAGAGCCTATATTGTGAGGATGTTATAATATGAGAGAGGTCGAGTGTCTGGGAGTGATTGATGCCATGATTTTTCTTATTTATAGCGCTTGGGCTGAAGGAGCCCCTCCGGAGTCTGTACACACCCCCAGTGAGCCCAAGTACCTACTGAGTGCAAGTGCCAAGTGCCGAGTGACGAGTGATGAGTGATTGGAGGACTGAGTGATAGTGAGGTCGCCCGAGGGGATGATGCTGAGTGACTGTGAGGTGCTGAGTGACTATTACTGAGAGATGAATTGGCCCGAGGGGCGATTTTATAATGATATTTTACTGAGTTTTGATTATGATTTATTTTATCTTTCAAACTGATATTTTGGGAGTTTTTACTGAGAAACATTTGGGAAAATATACTTGTTCAAAGGATTTTTACTGAAATTGGTTTTCAAACTTATGTATTAAATGTATACTTTATGGAGACTCGGTGTTTTACTGTTTTGTGGATTGGTGTATTTGTTGCTATGTGTTTCTTGTTCTTCAGACTATGATTTATTTTCATTACTATTGAGGTAGCGTACTCATCATTACTCCCTGCACCCTTGTGTGCAGATCAAGGTACTGGTTTGGAGCAGTAGCTATCCGAGTTCGTCATTGTCAGCTTTGGGATTTCGAGGTAGCTGTCCAGCATCCGCAGCTTCTCCATTTCCCTTCCTTTATTAGTATTAGTATTTTATTCATAGACATTGTTTATGACATTAGCAGAGTTAGTTTTATTCTTAGATGCTCGTGATCGGTTGATTCTAGTCCTGGGGGGATTTGTTTAGACTGTTAGTTTATGTTATGGTTGCTTACAGACTTAGAGGAATTTTTATACTTCATATGCTGGCATTTAATGATATTGAGTAAATTTATTAAAATAAATGTGAAGTTATGTGATGGTTGGCTAGCCTAGTTCCACGATAGGCGTCATCACGACCTGTTAGGATTTGGGGTCGTGACATAGTTTGGTATACCTGATCCCATAATATCTCTTTCTAGTGCCACAAAGGATCTTTGGTTGATTCTAAATTAAGGAAGGATTATTGTATGCAAGAACTAATTTCTTTGATCTAGTAGAATATTTTCAGATGCAAACCTTGTAGACAACAAAGTGGACTGAAATTAAAAAAATGGGATGGAGATTTTTAATATTCTCATGTGATGAAAAGGATAAATGACTTTCATGAGAATGATCACATATCCTTCTCTTTGGTGATATGATCCCATATCCTTTTTCTGGTTATATGAATATATTACCATTTCTTGACTCTTGTATGCATTAATATGTTGTAATCTTTCAAAGGGCCTTAAGTTTTTGCTCAAATTTTTCTTGAAAGTTTAACATGTGAGGATATCAAAGTTTCTTAATCTTTTAAAATCATCTAGCGTTTTTCAAGTGACTACGTGCGATTACACCTTCCTATATTCTAAATAATGTTTTGGAAAAATCAAGTATCCTGTGAGTTTTTTTAATCTCTGCTAAGCTTTCAATCCTGTGACAATATGTTCTTCTGTGGTCTAGAATTTCTTTTGGTCCACGTACAATGAAAGTTCAATTCTTTTTAGCTTTGAGTTAACGCCTTGGATATTTTGGTCGGATTAAAAGCTTTCAACTAGCTTAAATTTTTGTTAGATTTTAATTTATGCTTATGGCTTTTAAAGGAAATCACCCTTTTGATGAGGACAAAAGAGGGAGAAAATATATGGTTCAAAACTTTCGTTGTAAATTTACAGATAAGATGCTTAAAGGCAGGGCGAGCATGACGAAGGAATGCTTAGAGTTAAGGGGGAGCCTTTACGTGCCATGACGTCTATGCATGAAAGAGAAAGCTCAACATTTCAGGGATGTAACTTTTATTGTACTTTAATTAAGTCTTTGATTAAATTTTCTTGTTTTGTACTCAATGGTTTGCCATAATAAAAAAGGGAGAGATTGTTAGCTTCAAGGTTTCACGTATTAATTTTGATGATAACAAACTAACATAAATATTAATCAAAGAACATTTACTTGTGGTAATCTTATTTTGTACAGGAAAGAAAATGTTGGTAAATATCCAAACAAATATGGGAAAGACAATATCATGTGAAGAATTTATCAAGGAAGATTATTTTCAGAGATTTAATCTTCAAGCGCCATAGAAGGAATAATATTTGAAAATGAAATTTCAAATATTGAATGGCTCAGAAGATGAATCAATGGAAATTAAGGATGGAAGCTCTTCAACATCTTGAAAGGAAAGTTGCTAAAATAATGGAGAAGATCTATTATTTTGTGGAAGAAAGATACTATATGGAAGAGATATTACAAGGCAAGGAAGAATATATTTCTTATGGAAAGAAAATATATTATGAGTATAGTATATTCTCTATTATAGAAAGAGATTATTTTTTCAAGAACAAAAAAAGAGTCAATGATATATTGAGATCTATCATAAAGGAAATATTTTATTGGAAGAAGATAGCATGGTTCATTTTAAGGAACATGTAACGACCCGACCGGTTGCTTTGAGCTCTAGCGTGTCGTTCAGTTGTTGGAAGTCATGAACAACTTCATTTCAAGTATTATGACTTGTGCGTATGGTCGGAGTTGAAATTCGGGAAGTTCGAAGTTAAATTGTAAAGGAAATTCTCATTTCGGAAGCATTAAGTTGGAAGAATTGACTAAGACTAGGATTTGGTGTAAACTACCTCGGAATCAGGATCTGAAGGTTCCAGCAGGTTCGTGTGATGATTTCGGACTTGGGCGTATGCCTGGATCGGGTATTGGATAACCCGGGAGCGTTTCGGCATATATTGTGGAAGTCAGCATTTTTGAAGGAATTTCCTAAGTTTGGCTTGAAGCGCATTTCAAAGATATTGATGTCCGTTTGGGATTCCGAGTCGGGGGATAGCTTCGTATGGTGGTTCTGGAGTTGGGAGCACGATCAAAAGTGAATTCGGATGTCTGAAGGTCAGTTTGAAGACATTTGGCTAAAGATCGAAATTTGAAGGTTTTTGAAGAATCCGACCGGAAGTGGAAATTTTGATATCGGGGTCAGAATATGATTCCGGAAGTTGGAGCACGTCCACAATGTCGAATATGAATTGTTTGCAAAATTTGGGGTCAATCGGATGTGATTTGACGGGTTTCGGCATCGGATGTAGAAGTTTGATATTCTAAGTTCTTAAAGATTTGGATTGGAGAGCGATTCATCGTTTCGATGTTGTTTTATGTGATTTGAGGCCTCGAGCAAGTCCGTGTTATGTTTTGGGATAGGTTGGTGTGATTGGACAGTGTCCCGGGGGCCTCGGGTGGATTCCAGGTGATTAACGGATCAATATTTGAAGTTTAAGAAAGCTGAAGTTGCTGGTGTCTGGTACCACCGCACCTGCGAGGCTTTGGCCGAAGGTGCGGAGCCACAGGAGTGGCCTTGGGTGCCGCCGGTTCGAGATCTTGGTGGCTTGGCTGGGAGCGCAAGTGCGATGTAATTTCCGCACCTGCGAAGGCGCAGATGCGGACAGTGGGGCGCAGGTGCGAGTTTTGGCTGGGGGATGAGGAGGCCGCAGGTGAGGGTTTTTGGGCGCACCTGCGGAATCGCAGGTGCGAGAGGTTGGTCGCAGGTGCGGATATTGATGAGTGGTGATTTTACCACTCATTTTAGCCTCTTCTCATTAGATTTCTTGTTGTTAAATGATAACTTGAGGTCGTTATTAGTGTATAATTGCTCAATTTTCAGGAAAATAATGCTATGAAAGTTGGTGTTGAATTGGAATTAAAGTTGGACAAAAAGTGATGAAACAGTGCATGAAATGCTTCAGTGATTCCGCACCTGCGGATTCTAGGTCGCAGGTGCGACCTCGCACCTGCGAAGGATTGATCGCCCCTGTGAAGCCAGCTCAGTCACACAGAACTCGCACCTGCGAAACCGCGGGTGCGACCATATGTCTGCACTTGCGATGGAAAGTCAAACCAGCCTAGACTCGCACCTGCGAGTGAAATTCACGCACCTGCGGAACCGCAGGTGTGACCAGATGTCCGCTCCTGCGCAAAGTTGACCAAAGCTCAGAACTCGCACCTACGTGAATATTTTTGCTCCTGCGAGGAGTCTTCCGCAGGTGCGATAGTCGGGCATCAGATCTGGACAAGAGTGTAAAATCACATTTTCCAAACTCAACTTTCATAGACTCGACCTAGCAGTCATCTTGGGATATCTTTGGACATATTTTCAGTTTTGTATAGATAATTTTGAGAGAGAAGAAGAAGTCTTGAAGCTAGGGCTTTGCACACACACTTGGGTCTTGAAGATTTCATCATTTTGGTTAAGGATTTCTTTCCCATTTATGTTTATTTCTTCATTTCCTTGTTTCGTATTGAATATCTAACTGTGTAGTATTTTTCCAACACTTGAATCTTGTTTATGGGAATATTCATATTTAAAGTGTGGATTAAATACCTTGTTGTGCTTATGTATTGAATGATTTTATTATATTTATGAAGTGGGTGTTTGTTATTTTAATTATTCTTGTTCTTTAATGTTTCCAAAGGGATTAGCTAACCCTAGGACTCGCCCATTAACTCCAAATTATTTTTGGAAAAGATTATTTGGGGTTGGGAAAGATTAATTAACAAGAAGTTGAGGATTTAACCCTCATTTTATAGATTCNAATAATTCATTTAGGAAGTCTTGTTAGTCTTTGGGAAAAGCTAATAAGGAAATATTATCCGTGGCTAATTAACATATCTCACTCATATTTGTAACATCGTGAAATACATTGGATCGTTACTTGAGTGTAATACCCGATGCATTCATTCTTGTTGCCATTGATCATTTTACTCGCTTTCTAGATTAGTTTATATTTTCGCATTTAGCTATAAACGATTATCAAAACCCAAAATCTTATTAGTTTGGCATTACGCGATAAGTGATAACTCTTTAGCACTCCTAATCGCCCTCACATTGTTCTCTGTGGGATTCGACCCCAACCTTGTTGGGTTACTATATTTGACAACGATCGCTTACCATATTTTACGGTGTAAATTGAGCGTATCAAATATCGGTATGGGCAGAATGTTTTTAAAACAGAAAGTTTGTGATGACCCAAAAGGTCATCCTGAGTAATTCCAGCTAAATCTGTGTTCTGAGGCCTCGAAAGCCTCCGTTAATCTCACCTCGATATGCGTGCGCAGCCTGGGCAGGTAGCCGGGAAACTTCCATGCGAAAATTTTATAACAATGGGATTTTTGAATTGAATAACTGAATAAAGTTGGCTTTGGTCAACATTTTTGGTAAACGGATCCAGACCCGTGATGTGACGGTCCTGGAAGGTCCGTAGGAAAATATGGGACTTGGGCGTATGCCCGGAATCGAATTCCGAGGCCCCAAGCCCGGGAAATAAATTTTTAAAGAAAATTGTTTTTTGAAAATAATA
>MDKH01197051.1:0-30087 GCA_005239495.1 Nicotiana undulata
TATATATATATATATATATATATATATATCAGCAAAAGATGACTAGCATATCTCTTAACCCTGAGGTGACCTCAGATCCTATCACGTTGTCAGTGGTTACGCCTTCTAACGGAGGGGAGACCATTGCCATGGATGATGAGAGCTTCCCTACCGTGGAAGAAATCATTCCACGTAACCCAGGCTCCAGGTCAGATTTTTCGAAGTTACCTGCACATGACCCCGAGCCCGTGAAGTCTAAGATGGAAGCAACCCATATAGCCGCACTCAGGGCCAAATACAACATCCCCGCTCATGTTGACCTGGTTCCAGTTGGGGATGACGTGATCCAGGTTCATCATCCCGGGTATTGCGCATTTTACGCATACCCGTTCTGAGTGGGTTACTCTCTCCCTCTTCCTCCGTTGGTGGAAGAATTCTGCCGTTACTACGGCGTCTGCCCGGCCCAACTCCCCCTACATTTACAAGCTTTTCCTTATGTTGATAAAGTTTGCGGAGCTGGCCAGCTGTTAAATCTCTACCCACCATTTGTTGCATTTCTTCGCGCCAAGCTTCCACTGCGGAACCAAGGGGCTAGTGGTAGGAATAGACGCTAAGGCGAATCGTTAGTTTTGGTTCAACTTCCTTTTTGTCAAAACCGAGCACGTGGTGACAAGCCCTAGTGGATTTCCTGAGCAGTGGAACTTTGCACGTAAGTGTTTTTGTTGATTGAAGTACGTTCCTTTCCCTTTTTTTTTTTTTTTGTGGCTTGATTATCCTTTTTTTCTTTTCGTGTGGTCGAGAAACATCCTCCTTCATTGGTCGCAGATATTTGTGACTAGATGGCCCAAATATTTCCCGACACAGTAAGGATCCGCGACAGGGCGTTCAATAAGAAATTTGAACCCAAGCCTTCGACCGGTAAGTCGTGTTCCGATCTTTAACCGCTTCGACCTCATTACAGTCCCTTTTTTTCTTTTACTTATAGTTTTCCCTTTGGTGTTAGGTCGTAGAGCTTCAAAAAGGCGAAGGCTCCCATTCCCAAATTTTGCCAATCGGGTGCCTCGACCGGGTCACAGTTCGTGTTAACTGACTCCGTAAGAAATACTTTCTCTCATACTTCGGCTTTGAGTGGGCCTAGCCGTCGGGCGGCTGCTCCACCAGCGGAGACTCATGCCTTCCTAGTATTGCATCTAGTGGATGAGTCTTCGTCGGGCGAGGAAGGAAGTGTCTCCGTCGAAAAGGCGGAAAGTGGAGGTTGGCGGTGTGGTTACGGCTGTAGCCGCACCAGAGAGTGATGTTGTTTTGGGCGTGAAGTATGCATGCTCTTCAGTTGCGGAGATTTTTCCCCCGCCAGAGGTCGCCGTAAAAGGAAGGCGGTCAGAGGCAGCTGAGGCGCCTATGGAAGAGGGGCGGTCGGAGGAAGCGGAGGTCGTATCTTCGTCCACCGAGGGGAAAGGAAAAAATGTGGCTATGGACGATGATGGTTCTGGTTCCGACATAGACCCCGATGAGGTACGAATGTTCGACGAGGGGTTCACTTGGGTAAAGGTGATAACGGAGGGATCTACCCGAAACATCATCATCCCTTTGGACTACAACTTGCTAACTCATTCAGAGAGTTTGGTCCCAGCTTTGATTCCCCTCTGCACGGGCGC
Organism: Nicotiana undulata; assembly: GCA_005239495.1. Classification (NCBI taxonomy): domain Eukaryota; kingdom Viridiplantae; phylum Streptophyta; class Magnoliopsida; order Solanales; family Solanaceae; genus Nicotiana; species Nicotiana undulata. The sequence goes on from MDKH01197051.1 coordinate 1,635, forward strand.
CGAGAATAGGACGTTGTAGACATTTAAGGATGCCAACCTGTCGTTAGGCATCTCTGGAATGACCCTGCAAGTAAGTTTTTTGTATTTTTGTGTTCTCGTATCTTTTCCTTTTCTTGACCTTGTTCGTCTTTGCTGACTTCTTTCTACTTGTTTATCAGACTCTCATTATGGAGATCGAGTGCGCCCATCGAGAAGAGAAGAGGAAGGCTCTCTTTAAAATAATGGAGTCCAAGTATAGGGAGTATCGTACCAAGCACCGCACATTGAGCAGCATACTCGGCGAGGATTGCCAGTTCTAGTCTCTTCAGGATGAGCTGAAGCAGAAGGACGATGAGCTCGTGAGAGTTATCGGTAGGTGTAGCGAGCTTGAAGGAACGTTGAGAGTTAAGGAGGACGAGCTTGAGGTGAGCAAAGGGGTTGTGGCCGAGTGCGTCGACCTTCAGGCTCAGGTGGCATCCTTGCGGGCTGAGCTTGAGCAGAGTAAAGCTAGATCCAACGGCTTGAGTGACGAGTTGGCCATAAAAATGACGGAGTTGGAGAGAGCCAAGGGAGTCAGGACGGCGGTTGTGGCAGAAGCGGTGGCACTAGCGAGTTCCATCCGTGTCCTCAGATCTGAGCGGGTAAATGAAGTAGAGACATTTGCGCTTAAGGAGGCGAGACTTGAAGAATGGATTGGTGGCCTAGAGACAGAGATTTCGGACTTGAACGAGAAGATTGACGTCCTCAAGACGGTGAAGGCGCAACTACTGGCTCAATTGTCTTCATCCCATGTGTTCCACTTATCCTGATGTTCCACGGGATTTGTACGAGAAGTGGGTTCATGATGAGGCTCTCCTAGACATATTCAGGGGCTTGATGACGGCCGAGAAAGTTTTTGAGGCGGAATTCGAGGATGCTCGTGTTAAGGCACGTGCAGCTCGGGACACTTGTAGCTACGATCCCAGTACGCCCGGGGAGGGTAATGATGAAGATGATTTAGACGGGCTTGATCGGCGCCCACCTATACCACAATAAGTAGCAAAGAAGGGGTCAAAGCATCTTTTACCCGAACGGGTCGGGATCGATTTCCACATGGAGCTATGTAAATGGGATTTGAGGGTCTAATTGACCTAATGGTGTTTCATGTTCTTAATCACACTTCTCATCATAAAGGGTTGTGATTATACTAAGGTTTAAACTAAAAAGACTATTATCTAGCGAGCTATGATCTTTTTGTGGATTTTCTCAATTAATAAAAAGCACTAGGATTGCAACTTAATCTAAGGCGAGTGACTAATGGGGTCTAAAATTAAGGATAACCTTGTGAATTGTGGGTGAATGACATAACCTCATGAATTTGCTCACCCAATACCTCTCGGTAATTTGGGTGACTTTGCCCAAAATGACCTTCTCAAGCACAATTGGGTGTTTCAATAAATCAAATGAAATGGCTCAAGTCGGGTGTAGCTATCTCTAGCATCCACCCTTTTACTGGGGCTATCAATCTCTTAAGCTCACCCCAATACCTTGTTAGCCTAATTACCTAGACTTGGGTCATCTTTCTCAAGAGTAATCCTAGTCATGAAGGCATGAAATAATGTTTGCAACCACTAAATCTGAGAATTATGCATAGATTAGACTAATGAAACACCCATACACAAAATCATCTTAAAATGGAAGACCCATTAGTTACCCACAGTAGGGTTGGGTTACAACCCTAACTTAAGGGTCTAGCTACTCATAATTGAAGAAAAAACTAAAATAGATGATGAAATTGAACTCATAAATGTAAATTACAAGATAGAAATTGAAGAACTATTGTAAGAACTAGGCTAAAATTACTCAAAATGAACAAAAACCATTTTTCACGTGTTCCTCCTTATAGATGATGCCCTAAAAATAAGAAAAAGATGTATTTATACTAGGCTGAAAATACTGTACAAAATTGCCCCTACGAAGATTTTGCTCCCAACGTATTTCTGAGTGCTGCGGCGGGTTGGCTTCCGCTGCAGCGAAATAATGGCCGCTGCAGCGGTCTTGGGATTTTACTGCTCTCTGATTCCTCATTCCGCTCCTAGTAGAATTTTTTAACGCCGCAGCGGTGGCTAAAATGCGGCAGCGGAAAATTTCCGCTGACCGCGAAAGTCAGACACCCCAATCTGGTTGACTCTCTAAAGTTTAACAAACGCTCCCAGAAAGATATTGAACGCTGCAACAGTGGAGAAACCGATGCAGTAGAAAAGTAACGCGGTTAGCGGTGATAAGTGCCTCAAAACATGTTCTCTGAAGTTGGCACCGGGGCAGCGATCAAAAATCCCTGCAGCGAAATGACAAACGCTGCAGTGGAATAGTAAACGCTGGAGCGGTTCTGCTGGGTACTGGGATGATGCAAGTTTTGCTCCTTTTTGAGTCCTTTTAGGTCAATGTTCACAATTCAACTCAATTCCTGCAATTTAAACAACTTGCATCAAAATGTTAGAGTATTTTAGTCAAATTTTACTCAAAACCTAAGAAAATGAGAGTAAATAGTAAGCACAAATCACTAGTTATCAACTCCCTCAAACTTAAGTCTTTGCTTGTACTCAAGCAAACAAAATAACTCCCACCTCCCGTAACAAGAAAAAAGAAAGTATTTCAGCCATTAAGATGTGATTTCATCAAGCTTCAATTGGGACTAACAATTACTCTCAACACAAATGCATTATTGACAACATTATGCAATGATTTTCTAGCTCACTAGATCTAATGCGACACCAAAGCTTCAAGAGTTGACTCAAGTCGTCAAAGAGATTCTCTCTTCCACCTCAATCACTGTGGATCCCATACTCTTTCTCCTATACTTTCCATAGGCTCATCTCACCATGAAGAATGAACTCTCAAAATTGGGTTTATCATGGGGTGCTATCTTCACTCTCAATAGAATGCCTCAAGTCCGGCCTTAAGTACCATAGGCTTGCCCCTCGTGTAAATCACCACTAATGTAAGCTCACTCAACTTGAGATCCTATAGATCTTTGTAGGGATGTAATGAAGGTTTTTTGGATCAAATTTAGTCATGATGAACTTTGGTAGAACATCTCTCCTTAAACACTCTAATTTTTCACATTGCGGCACATGTTTTTCTTGACTCTTTGAGTCACACATTTTCCTTGGGGACCTTAGAGAGACTCATTGTCGCTCTTTCTTTCACTTGGATCTCAATTTCCTCCCTTTTTCTTTCTCTTTCATCATTCCAAACCTTTTTTCAAAATTTTGCTTTTGCTTTCAACCCTTTGCTTTTCTTTTTGGTTCATTTTGGTTTTCAACCTTTTCTTTGGCCCTTTTTATTTTATTACAATGCCTTTCATCACTATGCATTTCCTCGTCTCTCCCCCAAACTTATGATTTTGGTTATTATTCATCATGAGTTCTCAAGGAAAGAATGGGTGCCAAGAGAGGGTCATTCGAGAACGGATAAGGCTTCATAAGGTGGTTTTGAGAATAAATAGGCTCAGGCTCAAAAGGGGTTGACTAGGGATCTTGTCAAGGTAGGCTATGGAAGTCTTTCAATTTGAGTAGGAAATCAAGGAAGGCCTTTGATCATATCACAAGTCGAGCTCACTTAAGATTTCACCTAGAAAAATACTTGGGGAAAGTTCTAGACTTTTAGGCACGGCACTTGGGATATGAAATTTCAAACCTCACCTCACAAACCACAGGATTGTTAAAGATTATCAAGTCGAGGGCCCAAAACAACCTTTGTTCAAATTGAAAACTCAAATATGGCCATGTACACCACCTGACGACAATTTCAGTCAACTTAAGACTCTAAGAGTCACAACTAGAACTAGCCTCATTTGTAATCTGTCTTTAACCATGAGGTCAAAGGTAAGTTTGTTGGTGACAAGTGAAGCTTTATTTGAATCACATTTATTCACTACTACCGAAACAAAAGAAAACAAAAGCAAATGGAAAAATGAAAAACTGACTCAATCCCTTAAGAAGGTCGTCACTGTTGATACCCAATTTTTTCCCAAATTATTATCAAACTTGCATATATACCTTCAAAATCACTCTTTATAATGATTGGTATTTCTCCATAATTTTTCATATTTCTATCGAATTATTTTCCTGTTTACTAAATATTTCATATTCAATAATTATTCATAAATGGTGTTATAAATAATTTCAAGACCTTTTCCTGCTCAATATATTATTCATAATCCTATTTAATTCCATTAAGGTTTAATTATTTCGCAAATTAGCCAATATTGGCATTATTTAGCTAATTACAACAATTTTTGCATTTATAGCACGATTGCACATTTTATACCATTTTAAAGTCAATAACGGATCATTTTATATATATATTTTATTTAGTTAATCACCTTAATTTCATTTATTTAGTCTTAATCTCATTTTACACAATTATTAGCTATTTTTATTAATTAATTATCTTATTTTAAGGATATTTAACGTTTAGCCCCATTTATTTAAATTATAGCCATTTTTTAAACCCAACCCACCTGACCTTTAACCCATTCTCTACCCAGCCCAAAACCCACACTATCCGGCCCAACCCCACAACTGATCTGAGCGTTGATCAAATTAGATCAACGATCCAGATCAGTGTTACCATAATCAAACCCCCAATTACCCCCCTCCGACCTCTCATTCTCTCTCTATCTCTCTCTGGTTCTCTCTAGAACCCTCCATTTGCTTCTCTCTTCCGACGAAGCCTGTTCATCTTCTCCGGCTGGTTCCCTCACCGGAAACCATGGCTCCCCATCATCTCCTGGTTATTTGTTCACCTTGCACCGGTCCAGTGACACCCTAAGGCCCTCAGGCGAACCTGGAATGGTTCACTCACCTCTCATGGTCCCTCATGCCACTTCCGGCCATCTTCGGCATCTGAGTAAGAGCTACGACCTTTTTTGGCTAACGACGGCGACATCTTCGAGGTTTTTCTTATTTCTCTGGGTTCCACGAAACCCTAACTCATGATATCTCTTCGATTTCTTCTATATATGCCTTAAATCTATGTATATTACGAAGCGTTTTACATGTTTTTCTCTGGAAAAACCTTTCTACTTTAAACGATCTTTCGTCTTCAAATTAGGTTTCATAACCCCTTTTTAAAAATGATTTTTGCTTCTGTTTTTAATGTCATCCTATGATTCTTTCTATTATTCAATGATTTATTCGAAGTTTCTTTTCATTTTAACTTACTTTACTGAAAACCCTAGCTTTGCCCTAAATTCTGAGTCCATCTATGACTAATATGTTTGTTTAAATGCACTAACCCCTTATCTCTCATAAATGATTAAGCTTCTCTGTGATTTTATCCTGTTATTGCTATTAGGTTTTCTGATTAGGTTCTCTGTGTTCTTATCATGTTCAAACATTACTGCTTTGTCTCTGAACTTGTGTGATTTTCCTATTGTAGTCACTAGGGTTTCCAACTCTCTAATTCCTATGGTTCGTCTGAATATGTGCTAGCCTCGAATCTGTGGTGCTTTTGCTTGCCTTGCCTAATTTATTGTATTCCTGTTCGAATCCCTAACACTCTACAACTTTACCTTGCTTGCATCTCTGATTCTTGAGATAGTTCTTTAATTAAGGTTGGCTTCTCCTTGAATCTATAATTTGTGCATACAATCCGTATTGATTGGAATGAGCCCCTTGTTTATGAGATACTTTCCTTAGCTAAGAATGATTCCTTGTGATTTCAGTCCCCATCCGTGATTCTTTGACCAATTTTCAAAATTGACTTATGCTTTTTACCATATAAGTGCACTCAGTATGTATTTTCCTTATTTTAGATACTATGTACTTGACCTTATTACATGCCACATTCTTTACTACCTTGTTATGGTATAATCAGCCTTCTAGGTGATTCTTTCCTTATTTAGCATAGTTTACACCCGTTTGAATCATGACTCCTTGATTGAAGGGAGTCCAGACCTCTGGTTGATTTAATTGATGTTGTTTCTATAATTATGCTACTCTATACTCGTTTTGAAAGACTATATATACACTCTCCTCATTCATCTTTAAGACACAACAGAGACACGAACAATACACTGTTCAAAAAGCCCTCTTTCACAACGGAGAATTTTCACTCTCTCTCTTCTGTGCTACTTGCTATTTACTTTGAGTGAGCCGGCTGTAAGCCAAGGCTGACTATTGTGCCTCCTATCTCTTTTTGCATTACTGCTTTATTCATCATACTGGTATGTCCTGATTTAAGCTTCAGTCATCCAAACCAATATGTTTCTATTCATGGTTCAGTTCTTTGTATTTCTGATATGTTTCTACTTGTGTTTCTGCTGTTCTACATGCAACTAGAGTTCTGGATCTCTTTTACATGCCTATTGTTACTTTACCTTGCATGCTCAATGTGTCTCTCTATACTCAGCCTCAGCTCTTTATATGTATCTCCATGCTTATGACTAATATGTTAACTCAGTCATGATGTTAGTTGTTATGTTGATATGTTGCTCTAATTTGACACTTAGTCATATCCCTGAACCCTTAAAAAAACCTTTTTGATTATGTGTTTATGTGTAAAGATGCCTGCTTCACAGGCTGTGTACTTGTCCCTCAAACCTCTCACCCCTGTTTGTGATTGCAGGACCACCCCGGGTCCCTTATCTGATGCTGATTTTGTTTATTTCATTTTGCAAACTGTTTTTCAACAATTGAATCCTTATTTTGAAAAGCTGATCTCTATTAAAAGTCCCTCTTCTTTTCAAACTATTTTTCAACCAAGTTTTACTTAAACTTCCTATATTATGAGCACATCTCACTCTACTTCTAGTTTCTTAAGTTCATCCCCCTTCGTGTGAGCACTACTTTGGGGACCATTTGAGTACGCACTGAACTCTGACACACAAGGCTGGCATTCCTACACTGCACTTACTCATTCTTGGCTAGGGTACCTGGGTGTGAGCACTGCCTGGGATCCTCTGAGGTCCTTAGGAACTCTGACACACCTGGGTTTTGAAAGGCCATGGCATATGGAATTAAGGACTTGGAGACTTGGGCCTATTAGTAGGCTCCCTATAGTGTAACTTCTTAATTTTCTTATTTACATATGTAATTCATGCAATACTGGTCTGTAATAACTAATTGTAAAAATGATTATGGGGCTGGATAGTAAAATGGGTGGGGAATATGCATGCTATAGTGTAAGTATGGGTAGAAACCATGCCTGTAGGTTTACTTTTCCTATATGCGCAATAGTCACCATGCTTAGGATAACATGTCCCTCATGCATTAGATACCATGATAATTATGTTTATTTCTTTTAGCATCTCATCATACTTATATCCACTTAGAAATCATGTCCATAGGACAAATAACAACAAAAGTGGTTGTTACAATATTACTGCTTCAGCATTCTCATAATTGCATCACCTAGAAATCCTGCTTTGCTAGGCTAAATAATAATACTAACCACTATCAATCTTGCATCTAGAAATCATGTCCCTTAGGATATTATTTTCAGCATGTTACTTATGATAAAATCCTGTGTTAAAAAAAAACTTTCAATCATTTCATACACTACTACGAACGCCTAAAAAACTCATGTATTAGGTTCAGCAATCTAACAAAGAATCGGATTTTCTGTGAAACTACTACGTTCTGCTTTAAGTCAAAAAATGTGTTAACAAATGGATATTTTCTGACGCTGAAACGCATATGCATTTAGAACATCATGTGTAGGTTTCGCATCATTTTGTACCTTGTTTGCATTCTGATACCATGCCTTTTAGGATTGCATTCATATTTGTCTAACACCCACCCCCTTAGCCTCGTTAAAGATTAAAACAGACACACCCGGCTTAACAACTATTTTTCTAAACTGGAAACTAAAACAACATAACTAGAGCAATTTTGGTATGCCTAGGCAAGCCTTAGGTTTTAAACTTGTTAAAATTGGAAACCTATTCCTTTATGTGTACTGTTTGGCTAACAACAGGTTAAAATCAGTATTTAGAAACTGGTAGAATTCCTTCTCTAAAATCAGTAATAACTGCCTCGCTACTGTATTCTCGCCTAGATATCATGCATTAGGATCTGAAGTTAAAAGACCTTATTTATGTTTGAGTCGTGCTGATATGTGCATAACTTGTGGAGGAATATCTGAGCCTCATATTTGCTTCTATGTGCTTTTTCCCATATTTGTAGTCCTAACTGTCTTTGCTTGTCGTTTAGAATTTTGTCCTTTAAACCTAGGGGTTCAACCTAGTACTTCCCTTTTAGGATAGTAGTCCTAGCCTCCTCCGAGACTGATAGGATGGGACGGGTAATAGCACGCAATAGAGTTCGTGACCAACGCACGTTTTAAAATACCTTCACGGGGTAGGAAAGGGTAGAATATGTATATGATGACCGGTGCATTAATACCACGTGTAGTCCCTCTTTGAGGAGTGACACACCGGGTATTGCATTGATGTGATCCATATTTCTTCAAACCTAGGATTTCCTTTCTCTCAAATGCTTATTAGTTCTTTCAAAAGTTAATAACTCCAATGCTTATTTGAAATCCCCTCTTATTTGAGCCATTACTTGCTACTTGCGTATTGTACAAATTCACGAAAACCATTTGGCCGGGAACCACAGTTGTGGATCCTGAGGGGTGCATAATACCTTCCCCTTGGGATAATTTCAAGCCCTTACCCAATCTCTGGTAATGCAAACTAGTCTCATGAGTTAATCACTCTAGAGGCCCTAACGCACCTTACAAATCGTTAGGTGGCAACTCTTCTTTTAACCCTTTTCCTTTAAAAGGAGTTGTCAGAATGTCATAAACCCAATCTCCGCTTAAGGGAAAAAGGGGGGCGCGACAGTCACCCCGTATGTCATAGGGAAGATACACCCGGTTCACACAATTTCCACCCCTGGAAAGAACCGTGGCCTTAAGAAAACCAGGGGCTTATTGACAGCGCAAAAGGTAAAGAAGAATTTATAAATTAAAAAGAAGCTATTAAATGAAATAGGAAGTTAAACTACAAATGGAAAAAGCTAAAGAAGTTATAAAGTAGAAAATACGAAAATTAGAAATGAATATTTACAATAAGGGATGAATATATACATATGATAGGGAATCTGAATATATACATACCAAAAGTAAAAAATACGGGAATATAAATAAGGAAAGAAAAATAGTATCAACAGTTATTACAACCCAAAATCATGAAAATGTCTGAATCATCAACTATCAAATAGAGGCCACCCCCTCCAATAAGAACAAGAATTGTCCTCAATGCTAACTAGCCAAGAATATAGATCAAGGGAAAGGGGTGAGAGAGAGTAAAAGGAAACTCCCTATGGTGCCTCTGACTGCATGGGTGAAGGATCAACTAGAGGTGGTGAAGAAGGCATTGTGCCAGTTGTAGTATCAGGTTCCTGTGGCAGTACATAGGTCTAGCCCTCGGGCTCCTCGAGCTGAATCTCCATGTCATCAGTCCGCAAGATGGCTCTCCTACGAACTAGGGCTAGTGGAAGATCTGCCCCCTCAGCATGTGTGGCCTGGTCAGTGGGTCCTGGCTCTTCCAACAATAGATCAAGGGGGATGTCCCCCGCAGTTGTGACCTTTTCCACCTCCTTCTTCAAGGCAGCTTGAGTTTCTTGCATCTTCATCTGTACCTTCTTCATTTCATCCTGGGACTTCTTCATCGTCTTCACATATTTTCCCAAATATTGGATCTCCTTCTCTTGTCTATCCAATGTCTCCATGATTTTTGTTTGGTTATCCACCAATCTCTTCAACGTGTTCTCTAGAGTAGGAGGCAATGCAATAGGTGCCGAAGCTGACTGGGCTGCAACAGTGGTAGAAAGGTCAGAAAGCTTGGAAGAAGCTACCTGCATCTAGTTAGTGATACCAACTAGAGTTTGAGACACCCTCAAGGCCGTTTGAGGGTAAGTGGAAGATGATGTCACTGAGACTGAGATGGGCATGGCGGGATCCGACGGAGGCTCAGGGACAGCAGTAGCAATGGGCCCCTCAGAAGCAATGGAGCCTTCAGCAGCATTGGAAGGCTCTGTGGCAGTGGAAGAACCAGGGGCTGAAGATGTGGTGTCTTTCCCTTTCGCCTTGGGGTTGTCTGACCCCTTCAAACTATACCATAAGAAAGTAGACCGGGGATTTACTGTAGTGTCAAAATCCCTCCCCTCAACTTCATTGTCCCGGAAATACATAGTGAGGAAGTTGGGAAAGGGATAGGAGGCCTCATTCCTTTGCACAATCTAGTTTATCACCCTGGATATGATATTCCCGACGTTAATCGTGATACCATCCATAATAGCACCCACTATCACCGCCCTATAAAGGGGCATGTAACTGTCATGGAGTATCGGGTATATCCTGATGCAAACAAAAGTGGTCCATCCCATGGCCTCAAAACTCAGTGTGTTCCTTTTGATGGCAGTGCCTGCAACCAACCATGCTGGTGTAGTCCCCGTGGTAGCTATGACTGAGGCCAACCATGGACGAGACAAATCTTTCATGTCCACCTTCTCCAAGTAACGATTCTCATCTTCATCCGTGAAACCCGCATAGTCATTAAATGCCTTGCCATTCTACAGAACTTTCTTGTTGCGAACCTTAGTAAGATATGTGTCCCTTTTTTGTGGTCCATATTTGTATATAATTCCTTCACAACATATTCATTAGCATCTTCCACTTTTCTAGTAAAGAAGTCCCACCCCTCCCTTTCTATAAACTGCTTCCTCACATTGGGGTTGAGGGGTAGGAGATCCTTGATGATGAACGGCCTTTTAGGGATGAGAGATATTTGGGGCCACCATTCTATAAACTGGTGGTAGGTCAGTTCAGAGACAAACCGGTCCTGCCACACCAACGGGTTTCTGGTCCTGCAAACTCCAGCAGTCTGCACTAGGATTTCACCACCCCTTCCATCGTCATGTGCATCATCTGAGCTGGCGAGGTTGATGGAAGGAGGGGCTGCTGATTGGGTTGTCGCACCTGTGTCATCGGGAGTAGCTTAGTGACTAGAAGAATCCTCAGAAGACTCAGCTAGTGGGCTCGTTGTTGAGTCTCCTTGGCTTTGACAATGCAGCTGCTCCACTTTGTCCCTCTGAAGCTTTCCCAGAGGGTACATACTCACTAGACTCCGACTCTTCAGGGCTTGTCCTTTTCCTTTTCTGTTTCTTTCTGATTGCTTGTGTCGGACCCAAGGGATTCTGTTGTTTTCCTTTGCCCCGACCCCTTGAAGGGTCTCCTCTCCCGGGTTGCTTGTCAGCTCCTCCCCGTGATCTTACCATTCTCTGCAAACATGTCACAAAAGTTGTTAAAACATTGTACATGAGTACTATTTAACCAAAGAATTGGATTCTTTGCCAAATTTTAGGAAGAACACGGGTTTCTGATAACCAGAGAATAAGCTAATAATTGCAAGTAAATTTGTAATTGGAAAGCAGTAAGATGCACAAAAAGTAAGTGTATTGCAATAGTAGTTCGAATGTGTCCTTACAAGTTATATTTTACTCCCTTATATAGGGAATTTCTTAGTATAACGTCTGCCCTTTTCAGTAATTGAGCATTAATGACTAATAATGGCATTAAAGTAACGTTACAATGATTAACCGTAATTGTTGCGTGAAGTATGTGTAACGTTTGGCTCATTAATTGAAGATCTACGAATCTGCCCTTTATTCTTCCTGGATTCATCTTGCATGCGCCTCTTCATCTCCTTAATTAGGTTAAGATTGTCGTACCTGATTCTCCTGTGGGTATGCTATTCCGTGCCTCTTTGTCTCGTACCTCTCCATGAACTTCCGTCCAGTTGTCATGTTTTCATTGTTTCACGTAGATTGCTGAGTCATCACAACCATTACATGTGTGAAGCTCTTTTTTTACCAATACAGATAGTCCCCCCACTTACCATTTATTTATCGATTAATACTTGGTAAGTGGATACTCATTTAAGGCGGGAATATTTTGCCGCCGCTTCACTCATAACATTGCATCCATCTCTGAATGCAGGCGTAGCTTGTCACTTCCATTTAATGCCCGTGCCACATGGCATTCCCGAATTGGTTCTGCAATTGTTAAGCGCCTTTTAGGGCTTTTTGCGGCTGCATCAGTCTCGAAGTGACATCTTCAATTATGACTTTCACATCACTGTTTTTTCCATTTTTTTACGGTTGCCTTCGAGTATAAATACCTCTTTCCCATACTTTTACGAAAAAAACTTCTAACCTTCATTCTTTGTTTGCAAATTCTTTGTCTTTGTAAATATGTCTTCGTCAAACTAGCAATCTAAGAGAGTTATCAATGTAGATGATCTTACTCCTTCTTCCGCTCCGACACAGAGTAGGAGAGGCGGTAGGCTTAGGAGTTTAGGTTCTACTCCTACTAGAGGTTCCTCTTCTTCTCATGTTACTCCTCCATCTTCTTCTAGGTCTGCCATTTCTTTATCTTCTCCAAGGGCTAGGGCTTCTAGATCTTCATCAAAAGGTAAAGAACACAATGAACCTTTGCGTGAACCGAGGGTCTACGAGATAGTACCTGCAGAGTTTTCTTTTTCTAGGGATAATCAGGCCTTAAAAGAACAACTTTCTTCAATATCCACTCTTGACGGTGCTGACGTGTACCCTACCCAGATAACTGAGGGTTTAATATCTCTCGTACGCAGGGACTATTATTGGAAGCCTGATTTTCCTCTTGTTGTTCCCAATAGTAATCAAAGAATAACCTCTTACAAGACTGGGTATTCTTTTGTTTATACTTATTCTTTTACATTAGAATTAAAGCCTCCCATCGACCCCGTTATTATCGAGTTTTGTCAATTTTTCCAGGTTTGTCTGGGACAAGTTGATCCTCTAGTGTGGCGAGTTGTCGCGTGCCTCAGATATTTGGCCAATCTAGCTTCGGTCCCCTTTACGTTTCATCATCTTATTCACCTTTATTCTCCGATGTTGTTCCGCCAGGGAGTGTTTACTCTTGCGACTAGGAGTAAAAGGGTGTTAGTGATTCCTAACGATGATAAAGACCGAGGGTGGTACCTCCGGTATGTTGATGTTCCTACTGCTGGTTTAGTAGGTGAAGAAAATCTCCCCTTCCCTGAGAAGTGGAATCTTGCACGTGAGTACAGTTTTGCTCACATTCCTTTCCTTTTGTTTTTGATACTTTATCAGTACCGTAACTATTTATTTTCTTTGCAGCAATCATGGGAACCGTTGAGAGTGTCTCCGGTTTCCGCGATTGGGTAGAAAAACTCTTGTTGATTGCTCTGTTAGAACTTCGTTCGTGGAAATACCTCTCTGGGAGGTTTGGTTGGAAAGTTAAGACTCACGGTAAGCGAAGTTTTATGCTTTTACTTCTTCCCTCTTTTGAGCTTTATTTGATCCCTTTCATTTGGTAGGGTTTCCTGCTCATGGAGTTTCTGCTGCGGCTGTCTCTGTTCCAAAGTTGTCCTTGGCGAAGGCCCGGGAGATCATTTCTGGTTCCTCCTCTTCGAAAAGAAAAGCAAGTGGGTCAAGGACCTTAAAAGAGGAGGAGGAATATGAGGGTTCGCTAGTTCACGGGTCACGTAGGAGGAAGGTGGTCTCCGACGACGAGCCTGCACCTGTCGTTGACCCTCCCGTGCCTGAATCTGACTTGTTTGCCCCTAAGGATGCAACTCCTTCCCCTGTTCGTGCCAGTTGATCTCTTGTTCCGTGAAGGTTTTGGTACTATTGTTGAGGAATCTCCCCTTGCTATTTTCTCTCCTCCTACTCTTAAAGAACTTCCCTCAATTACTCCTATTGTAGTTTCTGCTCCCATGGTTATTCCAGCTCCTGTCGTTGCTTCTGCTCCCGTGTCTTTTTCTGCCTCTCAGACTTCTCTACCCGTGACTCCTTCATCTATCCCCGCTTCTGTGCATTCTGTTGCAGAAGTAGGGTCTTCCAGCAGGGGGAGATGAGGCAGGTGATAATAGAGGTTCCAGCAGCGGGTAGCCTCTTCAAAAAGTCGGGCCAGGCTTACGTATGGTTGCAACCATTGATAGGCTCGACTGAGAGAGCTAATATGGACAACCATGGTTCCCTTACTTGGGTGAATGAAATTGTGCACTCTTCTTTAAAGGTAAAATTTGTTCTCCTTTGCTTGTTTTCATATACGTTATTACCGTATCTAATTTATCTCCTTTTGTAGATCAATCTTATAGGCACAGAGTTAATGAAGAGGGTTTCCCAAGCGGAGCAGGCAACAAGGGATTTCCGTATTGAGGCGGATAATTGGAAGGAGCAGTATGAGAGTCTGGAACTTGAAAATGAGGCAGTGGAGGAAGAAAAATGTACCTTGGAGCAGCAAGTTAGGGTGATGGCAGCAGAATTGGCCATTGAGAAGGTGTCTTCGAACCAGGCAGGCAAGGACAAGAGTGTCTTAGAATCTTCATTTGCAGAGCATCTTTCTCGTGCCTCTGAGGAGATTAGGAGCCTGATGGCCTTATTGGACCAGAAAGAGGAGTATTCTAGTGAACTTGTTCAATCGCTCACTCAAACCTAGGAAGATCTCTATAACTCTTTGGAGAAGGTCCAACTTCTGGAAAGGTCCCTCGTTCCTCTAAAGGCCTCACATGATGTTGTCGTGGCTGAAAGGGATGAATTAAGAGCTAAAGTTGAGCTGTGGGAGAAAGATTATGAAGCTCTTGAAGACAAAGCAACTTTCGATGTTAGTTGGGCTTATCTGAACTCCCGTCTTGACACATTGACGAAAATGGGCCAAGAGGGTTTTGACTTAGATGCTGAAATTGCTAAAACTAAAGAGACCATCGATAAGTCTCAGCAAAGTCAAAATCTTTCTTCCCCAGAGGTTGAGGTCCATGTTGCTCGTGTCTCTTCATCTCAAGCCGCTCCTCTTGCGTGAAGACAACCCCCCATCTGAAAAAGTTTAAGAACTTGGTTCTCTTTTTTTTTTTGTATCAATTGGTGGTTACCCCCAGTCCCATCGAGGGTAAAGTTTTGATCCTTTATAAGTCCCCAACTGACAACTTAGGGGAAACTAATGTAAAAATTAATACGGCTTCGACTAATTTAACACTTAGTTTATTTTGCCGTTAGTATATCAATATTAATATCAGCATGACTTTAGTTTCCTTCGAGTTTTTGTTTCACTCTTTAAGTCTTTGCATGCTTTATTCTTGAGGTTTTTGGTTTTACCTCTAAGTTTTGCATTTATAAAATGCTCAGATTACTCGTACCTTTTCGTAATAGGCACAGTTTGTGAAAGAGGGCCCTTTTTATCAACACTTAATGAGGAAGACGTCTCAACTTCATAATGGTGTAAATATACAAAAGAGAGATAGGAATTTTCACATGTTTTTCTTTAACAATGTTTTCAAGAAAGTTTCTGCATTGAACTTTCAGAACATTTCACATGTGTTTGTGTATCGTCTATGACTCGTTTTGCAACTATTTTCTTTTAACAGATTTGATATAAACTTGCACTCGTAACTGTTTTTATTTTGCAATAGTTTTTTTTTTAATTAGTACAAGGGGATAACTATTTTCGTTTATAACAATTTTAAATACAAGGGTATGAACTTTTACCCGTAACTATTTTTATTGATAACAGTTTTTAAATGTATACAAAGGCAATATTTTTTCATCCATAACTGTTTTCATTAACAATTTTCTGAATAAGTACAAAGATAATGATCTTTCATCTGTAACTGTTTTCTGTTATAACAGTTTTTGAATAAGTACAAAGATGTGCATTTCTACCCGTAACTAATATTCTGCCTCTAATCTGAACATTCGTTTATATTTACGAATATGTTTTTGAAACATTCGTTTACATTTACGAATATGTTTTCTCAGGTTTTTTTAATCAGGCTTTGTATTTTGAGTCTTTGGCTCTTTTTGATTTTGCTCATAATACTTGACTTGTTGGGAAGATGGGTCTTTAGGCTTGAGCTTTGACTTTTTGATAGTCTTCTTTGCTTCATCTTTGCCCTCCATACTGTATAGTCCCCCAAGTGTTTGAGCTTTGAAGGATGAAATCTCGAGCACTTGACTGTTCCTTCCTTGTGGTCCTTTTCCTGAAAAGGAAAAACATAAGGGACTCGAAGGTATATAGTTTTTTACATGATGACTGCTTAACCCTTTTAAACGTCCATCAGAAAGTGGTAACCCTAGACCGGGAGTTTAGTTACTTCATCGTGTCTTTGCAGGTTTAATATCATCATCTGGTGATGGGTTAGCTTTTTGCCTATCATCTAAAGTGGTTAGTATAATTTTAACTGTACAAAAGTAAAATCGAACGTAATTATACCTGATCAGGGGTATTCCTTTTACTTAGAAGTAGTACTTCTTCAGATGAACAGCATTCCAACTGGTTGGTAGGATTCTTCCGTCCATAGCCTCGAGCTCATAAGCGCCCTTTCCAGCAATGCCACGGACTTTGTAAGGTCCCTCCCAATTTGGATTTAACTTTCTTGCACCAGCTTCCTTCGTTGATTGGAAGACTTTTTTGAAGACGAAGTCCCCAATTTTGAAATATCTGAGGTGAGCTTTTCTGTTGATCGCTCTATAATTTGTTTTTGGGCTGCCATTCGTATTAATGCAGCTTCTCTTCATTGTTCGAGCAAGTCCATATTTGTACTCAACTCATCGTTGTTTGATTCTTTTGTTGTTGTGAACATTATGCTTGGTTCTCCAATTTCCACGGGTATTAAAGCTTCTGCACCATAAACAAGCGCGAATGGAGTTTCTCCCGTAGCTGTTTTTGCGGTAGTTCTGTAAGCCCATAATACCGCTGGTACTTCGTCTGGCCAGTTTCCCTTGGCTTTTTCCAACAATTTCTTCATGTTGCTAACGATTACTTTATTGGTTGACTTGGCTTGTCCATTAGCCACGGGATGATATGGTGATGAAGCGATTCTTTTGATTTTCCAGCTTTCGAAGAATTCTGTGATTTGTGAGTCTATAAATTGTGGGCCGTTATCACATGTGATTTCCTTCGGTATTCCAAAGCGGCATATTATATTTCGCCATATGAAGCTCTTCACTTCTTTCTCTCGCACCTGTTTGAAAGCTTCTTCCTCTACCCACTTTGTGAAATAATCAGTTAACACGAGTAAGAATCGTACCTTTCCTTTAGATGGGGAAGGGGACCCACTATGTCCATACCCTATTTCATGAACGACCATGGAGACATTACTGGGTAAAGTAGTTCCGTTGGTCGATGCATGTTGTTAGCAAATCGTTGACATTTGTCGCACTTAGCCACGAAACTCTTGGCCTTTTCTCCCATCTTGGGCCAATAATACTCTGATCTGATTAGGGTTTTAACTAAGGATCTTTCTCCTGAAAGGTTTTTGTAGTGTCCTTCGTGCACATCCTTCATAACGAACTCTGTTTGATTGGGTCCGAGGCACTTAGCTAAGGGACCCCCAAACATTTTGCGGTATAGTGTGTCTCGAATGAGGCAGTACCGAGCAGCTTTTCGGCGAAGTGCTTGAGCTGCTTTCTTGTCCTCGGGTACGATGCCATTCTGCAAAAAGATTCAAATTCCGTTTCTCCAATCCCAGGTAAATTGGTTAAATGTTACCTCATTTTTATCCTGATCGATTGCTGAATGAAATAGGTGTATGACAATTGCATTGTCTTTATTCGTCACTTCCGCAATTGCTGCGAGGTTAGCTAATGCATCCGCTTTTGCATTTTCTTCCCTGGGTATTTGCATAACTTACCACGACTGAAATTGTCTTACCAGATCTCGTGCCTTTTCCAGGTATTGTTGCATTCGAGCCTCTCTAGCGATGTAAGTCCTCTGCATCTGGTTCACCACTAGTTGAGAGTCACTTTTGATCACGATTTGCTCGATTGAGAGCTCCCGTGCCAATTCAAGTCCTGCAATGACAGCTTCATACTCTGCTTCATTGTTAGTTATGGGATAACATTTAATTGCTTGTCGTATATTTTCACCCGTGGGTGATATTAGAACAATTCCCAAACCAGCTCCTTTCACATTAGAAGAGCCGTCAGTAAATAGGGCCCATATTCCTGGATTAGCCCCATCAAAGAGTTGTAACTCTTTTTCCACTTCAGGGATTATGATAGTATTAAAATCAGCGATGAAATTAGCTAAAATTTGAGACTTTATTGCAATCATAGGCTGATATATTATGTCATGCTCGCTTAATTACATTGCCCATTTAGCTAATCTTCCTGATAGTTCTTGTTTATGCAGAATATTTCTCAACGGGTATGAAGTCACAATAGTGATTGGATGACATTGAAAATATGGCCTTAATTTTCTAGTTGCCATGATTAGAGCTAATACTAATTTTTCTAGATGTGGGTATCAAGTTTCAGCATCTAATAAAGACTTGCTTACATAGTAAATTGGAGATTGTTTACCCTTGTCTTCTCTTACCAGTACTGCACTTCTGGCGATTTCTGCAACGGCGAGATAGACATACAAACTCTCCCCCTCCTTTGGCTTAGATAGCAACGGGGTTTTTGATAGATATGCCTTCAGATCTTTGAGAGCCTATTGACATTCCTCAGTCCATTCGAACTGATTCTTCTTTTTAAGAACTGAAAAGACTTTAAAACTCTTCTCCGAATACCTGGAAATAAATCTTTCTAAGGTTGCAATTCTTCCTGTTAGTCGTTGAACTTCCTTTTTGCTCGTAAGTACATTAGGTATCTCATCAATATCTTTAATTTGAGCAATATTTACCTCTATTCCTCTATTTGATACAAGGAAACCCAAAAACTTACCCGATTCTACGCCAAATGCGCATTTTTCCGGATTTAATTTCATGTTATACCTGCGCAGGATTTCGAAGGTAATTGAAAGATGTTGGAAGTGATCTTTCTCTTGTGCTGATTTTACCAGCATGTCATCAATGTATATCTCCATCGTTTTCCCCAGATGTTCTTGGATCATCTTGGTCACCAGCCTTTGATACGTGTCTCCAGCATTTTTCAGGCCAAAAGGCATGACCTTGTAATAGTAAGTCCCCTTCTTGTCGATCACTTGGTTCTTAAATGGTCCTTGCTTTCTTTTCTTTTGCTTGACAGGCAGGAAGGATGGATCTTCATTTAATTTATGAGTCATCACTTCCAGAGAAATACCTGTCATGTCTGAATGGGACCAAGCAAAGCAATTTGCGTTAGCCTTTAAATATTTAATTAACTTACCTTTTCTGTTGGGGCTTAGCCTCGTGCCTATGTGGACTTTTTGTTCTAGCTTCAACTTAAATAGTGGAATATCTTCGAGTTCCTCCGTAGTCATTTTGATATGTTCTTCCTATTCTGGTTTCTGAATGACATCAGGTCTGGAATCCATGTCTGCATGTTTTGATACTTCTTCCGAGGTGACTTGGTTCACCTTCTCGTGGTTACCTTCTTCCTCATCTATTTGAACAACAGTTTCTACTATACCTGTCTTATTAACAGTTGCTTCCATACTTGTTTGAACAACAGTTGTTTTCGTACCTGTTTGAACAACAGTTGTTTTAGTACCTGTTTGAACGAACCTTTCATATTTTGATTTCTCCGCTTCTTCATTTTTGTTAGAGTATGCTACGGAATTTATATTCCTTGAGGTTTGCTGATCGCCTCGAATTTGTTGAATTCCCCATTCGGAAGGGAACTTAATTACCTGATGTAAGGTAGATGGAACATCTTTCACTTCATGGATCCATGGTCTCCTCATGATTACGTTATAGGCCATGTCAGTATCAATGACTTGGAATCTAGTATTTTTTATTACTCCCTCCGCATAGGTGCTAAGCTCAATTTCCCCTTTTGTTATGACCGTAGAGTTGTCAAACCCAGATAAGGTTCGAGCTTTTGGGATTACATGATCCTCCATTAGTATTTCTTCCACAACTCTCGACAAAATGATGTTGAATGAACTACCTAGATCTATCAACACTCTTTTTATGTTAGTGTCATGTATAAGTAGGGATATTACCAGTGCGTCGTTGTGTGAAAGCATTAATCCGTTGATATCTGCATCATCAAATGATATACTGTCTGCTTCCAAGTCTTCACGAATCCGCTTCCCGTGTGTAATTGTGAATTTTGTGGTTATTTTGAAGATTACTCCATTCACCTCCTCACCTCCTCACCTCCATGTATCACGTTGACCGTTCGTTTTGGAGATGGTGGTTTTGGGGGCTCCTGCATGTTCTTCGTATATGTCTGCTTAGCTTTTTCGCTAAACAATTCTATTAGATAGCCTTGTTTTAATAATTGTTCTACCTCACCTTGCAAAAATCTGCAATCCGAAGTTCTATGTGCATGATCGTTATGGAATTCACACAAGAAGTCTAGATTCCTTCTATTTGGGTTTGACCTCATTTCTTTGGGCCATCAGACTTTATCGCCCATATTTCTCAGTGCTGTGATTAGTTCAAAAGTACTTACATTGAGGTTGTGATCTCCAACTCTTGTACTACCTCTGCTTCGTTCATCGCGATCCTTTCTGGATCTTTATGAGGATGAGCCCGTATCTCTGTTTGATGGTCTAAATTCTGACCGAGCGTTTTCAAACCTGGGATGACTTTCTCGTCCCGAAGGTCCCATATAAGGGTCGTACTTGTTTTTACCTGTCCTTTTTTCTAGCTCGAAATGTCTGGAACTGGTCTGATCTTCAGCTTTTGATTGAGCAATGGTGTCTTCTTCTATTTGTAGCTTAGTACTATACTTGTTATAGACGTCGTTCCATGTTGTGGATGGGAATTCCCTCAAGCTTTCCTTGAGTCTCCTCGTGGCTTCAGAACTCCTATCATTTAAATTGCTTGCAAATACCATAGATGCCCAATTGTCAGGTACCCTTGGTAGCAGCATTCTTTCTCGTTGAAACCTGTCTACAAATTCACGAAGCAACTTCGCGTCTCCTTGTTTTATTTTGAATATGTATTCCATTATTTTTTCGACTTTTTGCGCACCGGAATGCGCTTTTATAAAAGAATCTGCAAGCTCGGCAAAATATTCAATAAAATTTTCGGGTAAGGGAATACCATGTTAGTGCTCCTTTGGTGAATGTTTCTCCGAACTTCTTGACTAGGACCGACTCAATTTCTTATTTAGTCAGGTCGTTGACTTTTACTCCGATGGTAAAAGCAGTTACATGATCACGAGGACCGGTTGTCCCGTCATACTTGGGAATGTCAGGCATTTTGATCTTCTTGGAGATAGGCAAGGGTGCTGCACTTGGCTTCCAAGGTTGTTGAGAATATCTATCAACATCAATGCCTTTAATGACAGGTGGTCCTCCAGGGATTTTCTCAATCCGATCATTTTGTTCCTTCACCTGTTTCTGTAAGGTTAGTAATAAAGATTGTAACTCTGGTTATTGGACATACCTAGTCTCGCTTCAAGGGACTCATTTAGAGCGCCTCCGCTTCCTGAGTTTGCTAACCCAGATTGTGGGTTTTCCATAGTTGCGGTGTTGTTAGGAGGTGGCGCAGGTGATGCAGCTGGTAATCCTCTCATAAAAGCTTGTAAAGCTTGAGTGACGTATTCTCCAACCATTTACTTCACCTGATCTTGTTCTCCTGTTTGTTCATTTGCGTTGTTATTATTGTTTTGAGCCGTGGATCTGTCTGGGGAATTCTCCCTTGATCCCCGTGGGGTTCCTGAAGGTGATGGAACTGGAGTTCCAATTCTCTGTTGATTATTGTCATTGGCGTTCGACATAATTCAAAGAATGTAATTTGAAAGTAAACAAAGATTATCAGATTTTCCGGTAATGGAACCAATTTGTTTAACCAAAGAGTTGGATTCTTTGCCAAAGTTATTTTAGGAAGAACACGGGTTTCTGATAACCAGATAATAAGCTAATAATTTCAAATAAATTTGTAATTGGAAAGCAGCAAGATGCACAAAAAGTAAGTGTATTGCAATAGTAGTTCGAATGTGTCCTTACAAGTTATATTTTACTCCCTTATATAGGGAATTTCTTAATATAACGTCTGCCCTTTTCAGTAATTGAGCATTAATGACTAATAATGACATTAATGTAACGTTACAATGATTAACCGTAACTGTTGCGTGAAGGTTGTGTAACGCTCTCATTAATTGAAGATCTCCGAATCTGCCCTTTATTCTGCCTGGATTCATCTTGCCCGCGCCTCTTCATCTCCTTAATTAGGTTAAGATTCTCGTACCTGATTCTCCTGTGGGTGTCCTATTCCGAGCCTCTTTGTCTCATACCTCTCCATGAAGTTCCGTCCAGTTGTCATATTTTCATTGTTCCACATAGATTGCTGAGTCATCACAGACATTACACGTGTGAAGCTCTTTTTTTACCAATACAAGTACCCAATTAAAGCTTAGACAGTACAGAAGCAGAGAGGGAAATAGTGCACAGACAAGAAATTCGCTATCAGCGGAGAAATGACCGCTGCAGCGGATTGGTCACCGTTGTTAACGGAATTTTGACCGCTGCAGCGAAATTGGGGGATCAGACTACCCCTTCTCTGATTGTTCAAAATGTTGTCCGCAAAAAATTGGACCGCTCCAGCGTTTGGCCACCGATGTCAGCGGAATTTTGGCCGCTGCAGCGGTAACTGAGGATACCTGAGCTTTAACTTCTCTGAACTTGAGAAGCGCGGACCGCAAAATTTTATCCGCCGCAGAAAAAACAACACTACTGTCAGCGGATTCTTGACTGTTGCAGAGGAATCCTAGGGTTAACAAATGCGAAGCTTGAGGACTCCGCTATCAGCGGAATTTTGAAACGCTGCAACGGAGTTCTACAGCAACGCGCACTGAGGGATTAGGAACAGAATTAGGGTTCTACAAATTTTTCAAAATTTACACATGAAACACAAGTATGAAGAAACCTACACCCACATAAATGCCCAGAAATCATAACTCCACAATTGTAGCACACATTGATGATTCATTTTTAGCAATTAGGGCTCCACTAACTCTAAACAAAGAAGAAGAAAAAAGACACACTAAAATTAAGAACAAATGTTAAACTAAAAACAAATCATGAGAACATACCAGTAGTAGATGGAGATGTAGATGCAAAGAGGTGAAAAACAAGGGACTTGGATGAACAGTGAAAAGAAAAAGTAGTAACTATGTTGGGGAGGTCAGTAAATGAGCGAAAAGGGTAAAAGAGGGAGGTCCCTCAGTATTTATACTAATAGCGTAGGACCCAGACCAACCGACCTAGCGCGGCAGCGGAGTTTTACGGTTGACCGCGCTTTTGCGCTTTTGGAACTGCTGGGTACTGGACCTCACCGCTGTCAGTGAAATTTCGACGCTGCAGCGGAATACCATCGCTGACAGCGGAAAAGTAATCGCTGCAGCGTTTTGAGATTCAGAGAGCTGGTATTTTTGGCCCATTTGACCGCTGTCAGCTGTAATGTTTCGCTGTAGTGTTTGATGGCCGCTGTCAGCGAACATTTGGCCGTTGCAGCGAAATTTCACATTTTTGCTCATTGTTTCAGATTTGAACCTGCACTGCATCCAACAAGTCCTACATCAACTTCACAACCGGTTATCCCACAGAAAATCTACTCTAACAAAAGCAACAAAAAGAAAGAAAAGAAAACACTTGGGTTGCCTCCCAAGAAGCGCCTGATTTAACATCGCGGCACGACGCATGTTACTATGTTCAAAGGAATTTCAGCAAAGACACCACGTGGATATCTTCTAATTTACCCAGATAATGCTTTACCCAGTGCCCATTCACACGAAAAATCTCCCTATTCTTGTTTTTGAGATCAAGAGCACCAAAGGGTGTAACCAATACCACTTCAAACAGACCACTCCACTTGGACTTAAGTTTACCTGGGAAGAGACGAAGCCTTGAATTGAAAAGAAGAACCAAGTCTCCCACTTTGAACTCCCAGTCCTTGGCATATTTGTCGTGCAAATACTTCATTTTTCTCTTTGTACAAAGAAGAGCTAGCATAGGCATGGAATCTAAAATCATCTAGCTCATTGAGGTGATCAACTCGAAGATTTCCAGTTGTATCCCAATCCAAGTTCAACTTCTTTAATGCCCATAGTGCCTTGTGCTCTAATTCCACTGGTAGATGGCATGTTTTTCCATACACTAGCCGGTATGGAGACATACCGATTGGGATCTTGAAGGCAGTCCCGTACGCCCAAAGAGCATCATCAAGCTTCCGAGACCAATCTGTCCTATCAGCATTTACGGTCTTGGCCAAAGTGTTCTTGATTTCTCGATTAGACACTTCAACCTGCCCACTAGCCTGAGGATGGTATGGAGTGGACACTTTGTGATTGACCCCATACTTGGCTAGCAATGAATCAAAAGCCCTGCTGCAAAAATGAGACCCCCCGTCACTGATGATGGCACGGGGTGTCCCAAATCTTGTGAAAATATTCTTCTTTAGAAAACCAACCACACTTAGAGCTTCATTATTAGGTAAAGCCACAGCTTCAACCCATTTCAAAATATAGTCCACCGCTACGTGTATGTAGGTGTTTCCGCATGGGCTAACAAAGGGGCCCATAAAATCAATACCACACACATCAAAGATATCTACCTCAAGGATTGTGGTGAGGGAAATTTCATCTTTCTTGGATATGCCATCCGTTCTTTGGCGTTCATCACACTGCTTTACCAATTCACTAGCATCCTTGTACAAAGTGGGCCAAAAGAATCCACAACTCAAGACCTTTGAAGCTGTCATTGACCCTCCATGATGACCACCATAAGGTGAGGAGTGGCAAGACTCAAGAATTGACACTTTCTCTCCTTCGGGGACGCAACGCCTAATAACACCATCATTGCATATTTTGAACAAATACGGCCCATCCCAATAATAATCCAAGTTGTCTCGTCTAAGCTTCTTCCTTTGGTTAGAAGATATCTCAAACGGGACAACATCGGTGAAAAGGTAGTTGGCGATGTCCGCGAACCATGGCATATCATGCATAGATATGGAGAGAAGTTGCTCATCCGGAAAGCTATCATTGATCTCAAGGCCATCACTTGGCCTCCCTTGCTCTTCCAAACGGGATAGATGGTCGGCAACTTGGTTCTCACTCCCCTTCCTATCAACAATTTCTAGGTCAAACTCTTGAAGCAATAACACCCACCGCATAAGTCTAGCCTTTGAATCCTTCTTCATCATTAAGTACCGAAGCGCCGCATGATCGGTCTAAACTATCACCTTGGTGCCCATAAGGTAACGCTTGAATTTCTCCATTGCAAAGACTATAGCTAACAATTCTTTTTCGGTGATGGTGTAGTTCATTTAGGCGGAGTTCATGGTATTGCTTGCATATTAAATGGGGTGAAAGATTTTGTTCACCCTTTGGCCCAAAACCGCACCCACTGCCACATCACTGGAATCACACATGAGCTCGAAAGGAGAGCTCCAAGTTGGCGCGGTGATAATTGGCGTGGTAGTTAGCTTTTGCTTCAACAACTCAAATGCTCTCATACAATAGTCACTAAAGTTGAACTTGGCATCTTTCTCCAATAGCTTGCATAGAGGACTCACCACCTTTGAAAAGTCTTTAATGAAGCGCCAGTAGAACCCTGGATGCCCAAGAAAGCTACGAACTACCTTCACCAAGGTTGGAGGAGGAAACTTGGAAATAACCTCTATCTTGGCCTTATACACTTCAATGCCATCCCTTGAAATTTTGTGGCCGATGACTATCCCCTCCTCAACCATGAAATGACATTTTTCCCAATTCAATATGAGGTTTGTTTCTTCACAACGGGCAAGGACTTTATCAAGATTTTACAAGCATTCCTCGAAATAATACCCTACCACGCTAAAGTCATCCATGAAAACCTCCAAGAAATCTTCAACCATATCAGTGAAAATTGCCATCATGCACTGCTGGAATGTGGCGGGTGCATTGCATAAGCCGAATGGAATCCTTGAGAAAGAAAATGTCCCATATGGACATATGAAGGTAGTCTTTTCCTGATCTTCTGGAGCTATCAAGATTTGGTTATAGCCTGAATACCCGTCCAAGAAACAATAGAAATCTCTCCCAGCAAGTTTGTCCAGCATTTGGTCCAAAAAAGGCAAAGGGAAGTGATCTTTTCGGGTCACCTTGTTCAATTTGCGGTAGTCCATACCCCCCCCCCCCCCAACAATCACGGTCCTTGTAGGAATAAGCTCATTCTTGTCATTCTGAACAACGGTCATGCCACCCTTTTTAGGAACACATTGGACTGGAGAAGTCCAAGCACTATCAGAGATTGGGTAGATGACCCCAGCATTGAGCCACTTGATTATCTCTTTCTTGACAACCTCTTGCATTGCCTCATTTAGCCTCCGTTGGTGTTCTACGGAAGGCCTTGCTCCATCTTCAAGAATGATCTTGTGCATACAGAAGGCGAGGCTGATGCCCCGAATATCAGCAAGTGTCCAACCTATGTCCTTCTTTCTCCTTTATAGCACTTTGAGTGTAGAGTCTACCTACAACTTGGTTAGGCAAGATGAAAGTATAACAGGCAAAGTACGAGAAGGACCCAAATATTCATACCTAAGGTGTGGTGGAAGTGGCTTCAACTCCAAGGTAGGTGGCTCCTCAATTGAAGGCTTTGTCGGAGGATTTTTTCGATTATCCAAATCCAAGGATAACTTGCGAGGTCCATATGAATAAGAACATATGCCTTGTAGATCATTGGTACACTCGATCAAGCCATCTACCACAATATCATCATGATTCAACAACACTGCTTCCACGGGGTCTTCAACATTGATCATTGAGCTAGTTTCATCAATTATGACCTCGGTGACAAGGTCCATTAAAGAACACACCTCCGTGCTATTGGGTTGCCTCGTTGACTTGAAAACGTGGAAAACGGCCTTTTCATCGCCCACCCGGAAGTTGAGCTCACCAGCCTCCACGTCTACCAATGCCTTCCCCATTGCAAGGAAAGGTCTTCCCAAGATGATTGGAACTTCATAATCTACCTCACAATCCAAGATAACAAAATCCGCGGGCAAGATGAATTTGTCAACCCGCACAAAGACGTCATCAATGATTCCCAAAGGCCGCTTCATAGATCGATTCGCCATTTGAAGTCGCATAGAAGTTTCCCTAGGTTGACCAATTCCCAAGGTTTTGAAGACTGAATAAGGCATCAAATTGATGCTAGATCCCAAGTCGCATAATGCCTTGGCAAAATTCGTGCTACCAATTGTACAAGGAATGGTGAATGCTCTGGGGTCTTCCAGTTTGGGTGCCATTGAATGTACTATTGCACTCACTTGGTGAGTCATTTTTATTATCTCGCACTCAATTGACCTTTTCTTTGTGATCAAGTCTTTCATAAACTTGGCATACCCGGGCATTTGTTATAGAGCTTCAACTAATGGTATGTTGACGGACAAGCTCGTCATCATATCTATAAATTTCTTGAATTGATTCTCCATCTTTTGCTTTGCCAACCTTTGAGGATAAGTAGGAGGAGGCCTAGGAAATAGTTCCTTAGCTTTTGGCATAACCGGCTCGGGTATGTCAATTACGTGTTCCCTAGACGGGTTCACATCATCTTGTGATTCCTCCTCGTTGGCGTCAATGTCAATCCTCACTTCATTATTCACCGGCACTTCAACCATGTGTTCAACTTCAATTGGAATCTCATCTTGTTGTAAGTCATCATCATCATTAACAACTCTCTTTTATTTGAAGAACTAGCCTTACCGCCTCGACCACTCCTTGTGGTCACCGCCATTGCATGGCCGGTATTGTTGTTATTGTTTACTCCCTTAGGGTTCGCTGCCGTATCACTGGGTAGTTCTCCCTTTGGGCGTGTGTCCAAGGCTTGTGAGATTTGTCCCATTTGAACTTCAAGATTTCATATGGAGGTGTTATGGGGGGCAAGTTGAGCATCCAATTCTGCATTGTGTTCCATCATTCTTTTGAACATTTGCTTGATCCTACCCATATCATTGCTTGAGGAACCTTGGCCTTGTGATTGATAGAGAGGTGGATTGTTGGGTTGTTGATACATCGGGGGCCTTTGAAAACCCGACCCCCGATTTCCATTTCCACCCCAATATTGTTCCCGCTCCAATTGTTGTTATTGCTACCACATTGTTGATTGTTGTTCCCCCAATTGCTTGAGTTGTTATTGTTGTTCCAATTACCTTGCCTTTGGTTGTTCCAATTTTGGTTGCTCCCTTGATTTTTCCTTTACCCTTGAAAATTGTTGGCATACATTACATCTTCATTTTTCTCATCATAGGAATCTTCTTGATTATACCCACTCACTCCTTGGTCGCATTGGTCATTGTTGTTTTGCACTTGATTCCCACGAGGCCTTCGCTTGTTCACTAAATGATTTACCCCCTCCATAGCATGCACTTGCTTCGGCCCTTGTATTTGTTGAAGTTGTGCCTTAGCAAGTGATTCATGGTGGTGATAAGCTCGACAATTGCTTGCCCATGATCTTGAAGCTCTTTGTGAAGATTAATAACACTTGGATCACCTTGGGCCATGATGTGCCGGAGAATTTCGGCACATTTTATACCATATTGCTTAGATTAAGGCTCGTTTCA